>CABPSV020000183.1:0-2500 GCA_902459845.2 Hepatocystis sp. ex Piliocolobus tephrosceles
TGGTACAGGTGGTACAGGTGGTACAGGTGGTACAGGTGGTACAGGTGATACAGGTGGTGTAGGTGGTGCAAGCGATTTTGACGTTACAAGTGATACAAATGGTAGAGATGATATTTTTGCGAGTGATGAGAATATAGACAAAAATCAAAAGTTTTACCAAATTAACAGTTTTCGCGATTTATTCGAATATTTAGGAGTGGATGGTGATGATTCATATAATTGTGTTAGTGACAAAACATGTAGACAAAGTAAAGTAACAATTGATAAAGATCCTAACGTTACTTATAACATATCTCAAAATGTAGTAAAAAATTGGATGGTACTAAAACAAAACATGAACCTAGTAATTTTACCAATAACTTGCTTAAGCGAATTAAAAAAAGAAATAAAAAGATCCAAAGATAAAAAATTAAAAAATATAAAAAAAAAATTATTCGATTTATATATATGTTTTATTGACCCTAATAATATTTTAAATTCTCTTAGTTGGGATTTTAGAAATTTACTTTATTTTTTAACTTTAAAATATAAATTATATAGTTATCAAATTTCTGTTTTATCATTTAGGGACTTTTACTTATTCAGTGATAATGTTATTTGTACTAGTTTTAACCAAAAAAGTGGAAAAAGCGAAAAAAAAAAAGTTGTGTGGCAATATCCCATTTTTAGTAATATTAAAAAAAATAATAATAATAATAATAATAATAATAACACCAATAATAATAATAATAACACCAATAATAATAATAACACCAATAATAATAATAACACCAATAATAATAATAATAACACCAATAATAATAATAATAACACCAATAGTAATAATAATAACACCAATAATAATAATAATAACACCAATAATAATAATAATAACACCAATAGTAATAATAACACCAATAATAATAATAACACCAATAATAATAATAACACCAATAATAATAATAACACCAATAATAATAATAATAATAACACTGGTGTCATTACTAATGTTTTACCAAAATTTAAGCCTGTTTATACAACTGTTCATGTGAATTATAAGAATATACTAAATCCACAAGATGTGAATAAAAAACATAACACGTTTAAACATGGACAAAAAAATAAAAATATGCAAAAAGAAACAAAACAAGTTTCTAATAATAATGTTTGTTTAAATGTAGTAGATAAAGATTATAATGTAACTAATATAAATTTAAGTCATAATAATAAAAAAGGAAATATGTCTGATGATACAACTACGAGTATGGTAAAGTATATTTTAAATTCAACTCTATTTAAAATTATTATTCCTGACAAAAAATATTTTTTTAAAAACTCAGAATCTTTATACAACCACTTAAACAAAAAAAAATTAACAAACAGTGATAAAACTAAAAAATATGAAAATGTGGATATATTATCATCTATGTTAGATATAAATGGGAATAAAACGGATGTACGGAGTGACACAAAAAAGTGTGACGAAAAGAGAAACGATACATTACTACCTGATGTGGTAATCGGTAATTCGGTAGGTAATAACACAGAAAGCTATAAGGAAAGCTACACAGAAAGTTACACAGACAGATGCAAAGAAACGGACCACATCGAATTGAGCTACAAGACAGGAAAAACCAATTACAAACACAAGAAGGTTACATATAAAATAGTGTCTGCTTGGAAATGCACAAAAAGAGAAAATAAAAGAAGCTACATTCATATTATAAATTTAAACGATTTTTTAAACAAAAGTAGTATACAAAGAATAGCATTAGAATTAAACATAAAACTAATAAAATGGAAAGTGTTAAAAGAATTAAATTATGAGAAAATAAAAAAATTAAAAATACTAATTATAGGTTTAGGTACATTAGGTTGTATGGTAGCAAGAAATTGTGTTTCTTGGGGAATAAAAAATTATACTTTGGTTGATCATTCAAGAGTTTCTTATTCAAATATATGTAGACAATATTTATACACAATTACAGATGCAGAGATGTATAATAATTTAGGCGAATATAAAGTAATTGCAGCAAAAAATAATTTATTAAAAATATGTTCCGATTTAATTATTACTACTAAAATTATGGATATACCTATGCCTGGACATGTACACTATTTAAAAAACAAAAACTTAGAAAATATTATGACTGAATTGGATCAATTAATTGATACACATGATGTGGTTTTTTTATTGACAGATTCAAAAGAGTCTAGATATTTCCCTTGTTTATTAATAGCTGAAAAACATTTTAACTGTTTAAAATATATAAGAGAAAATAGTAGTGATAAAAATATGTTAGAACTATGTTCAATTAGTAGTAATAATACTAATGAGTATAATGATAAGATATACAAATGTAAAAATAAATATACAAGTAATAACAATAATATTATATCATACAATAACGATATTAGTTATACAAATTATATGAACATGTCAGATAAAAGTGAAACAAATCGAATATTATTTTATAATAATATATTAACAAATGTAAGTAAATTAAATAAGTTACCACCA
>CABPSV020000183.1:7500-20273 GCA_902459845.2 Hepatocystis sp. ex Piliocolobus tephrosceles
AAAATTACCATTTTGGTTATCTCCAAGACAAGCTGTTGTTTTACCTATAAGTGATAAATTTAACGATTATGCCAAATATATTCATAAAACTTTAAAAAATAATTTATTTGATGTAGAAGTAGATACTTCTGTAAATACTTTAAACAAAAAAATAAGAGAAGGTCAATTAAAACAATTTAATTTTATTCTTGTTGTAGGAGAAAAAGAATTAAAAACAAACACAGTAACTGTAAGAAATAGAGATAATCCAGATAAACAAGAAGTATACACAATAGATCAGCTTGTATGTAAATTTAAAGAAATGCTTGAAGTTAATTCTGCCAAATTTAATCAAATCAAACCATTCAAATCAGTTGAATAAATTTGTGTCTCTATCTTAACTACATTTATCAGTAAAAAAAAAAAAAAAAAAAAAAAAAAAAAAAATAGTAATAATTAACTTACTATTTTAGTTCTTATAACTAAAATGAATGAGTAAAAAGTGTTTCAAAATAGGAAGGATTAAGTTGATCATATAAGTCACAAATCACGTCAATTGCATTTGTACATGTACAAAATATACTTAAAGTTTTACCATATATGTTTGTTCTTACTTATACATACGTACATATATATATATATATATATTTTTTTTTTTTTCTAGCATCTTTTTTTTACATTTATTATTAAGATGTCTTGTACTTTTTTTTTTTTTTTTATGACATTTGTGTTACAATAACATTTACTTTAATAAATGTGTAAACAACATGACAAATTGTACTCTTTTCAGTTAATAATATTGAAAAAAAAAAAAAAAAAAAAAAAAAAAAAAAAGTACTTAAGTATGCGTGTGCATTATAACATACTATACTTATATACTCACATTTATATACACACATTTATATATACATATTTATATATACATATTTTATATATACATATTTTATATATACATATTTTATATATACATATTTTATATATACATATTTTATATATGTATATTTATATACGCACTTACGTATGTGTGTACATATTTAATGGTACCGCTCTATGTCATGAGTTTGTGTTACATAATTAATTGTATATGTTGTTGTTTTTTTTTTTTTTTTTTTTTTTTTTTTTTTATTAAAAACCTCTAACAAAAAAAAAAAAAAAAAAAAAAAATGAAATCAAAATAATTCAAATAGACATATTACCATTTAAATATTAAATTGGAAAAAGTTAAAAATGGATTTAAAAAGAAAAGAGTAGGTCATAAAGAATAGGTCAAAACGAGTAGGTGAAAAAAAAAAAAAAAAAAAAAAAAAAAGAACGTATAAATGCATATGTATTGTTCATGCAATACTATACAAAGTGTATATATATATATCACATATCCAGTTTATATAAAATTTAACTCAACTGATCATATTTTCTTATTTCATTTTCTACTTCTTTATCATACTGACAACTTAAATATTTTATGTTAAAAAACATATGACCAAATTTAGAAAATTTATCAACATTAATATCTAATCCATTTTCTTTGTGGTATTTAAGCATCTTTAAAAGAAATTCTTTTCTTTTCATCCATTGTCCATGAGATTCCCATTCTTTTTTTAAATTGGCTTCTGACAACACCTCTTTTTCTTTTTCTATAATACTTTCATCATGTACATTTGTTTGTTCTTGTTCTCCCATTTGTTGTAAAGTGAAAGAAATAAAAACAATTTTACGCTGTTACGCTATGTTGTTGTTTGATGTATTGTGTTGTGATATATACGTGACTAAATTAACTAACTAGCTATCTAACTATAGATTTTTACTCGCTTATATATAATTCAACTAAGTTTATTATTATTTTATATATTACTGTATAAAAACATGTACTTCATTTATATACATACTTGTTTAAAAAAAAAAAATAATAAATATAAAATAAAATAATAAAATAAAATAATAAAATAATAAAATAAATTATATATGTATATGTACATACATTTATAATAATACTTTAACATATAATACTACTAATATATATTTTATTACAAAACAAATGGATTTTTTTTTTTTTTTTTTTTTTAACTCACTACGAACAAAAATGTTATATATATATATAAATGTTGTTTTGGTATTAAATTAAGAAGTATGGTAATTATGGTTTTTTAATTTTATCTATTCTATTGGAAATTGCTAGCTAAAACCAAACCGGGAATTAATATATAAACATATGTATGTATTTTAAATACCTTTTTTGTAATTATTTATTGATAAACATGAATAATTTTTTTTTTTTTTTTTTTATTCAAAATATAAATGATAAAAAAAAAAAAAAAAAAATGTTTTGCTTTTTTATCGTTTTATTTTATTTATTTATTTTTTTTTTTTTTTCTGAATATCTAGTACAATTTAAAAAATAAATTTAAATATGTTAATACCAATTAAAAGGTTTATTTAAATTTTTTTTTCATCTTAAAAAAAAAAAAAAGCTAATGTTAACATATATACGTGTACGTGTGTTTGTGCAACTAATGAATCGCAATCAGTGGGGGAGAGACGTTTTAAATAAGATTAACACGAAATATGTTTTTCCTATTGAATATACACCAAATAAATACAATTTTTTAAAAATTTAGTGTATCTCCTCCCCCCTCTCCTCTCACAAAAAAAAAAGATATACAAAAAAGATATACAAAAAAGATACACAAAAAAGATACACAAAAAAGATATACAAAAAAGATACACAAAAAAAGATACAAAAAAAAGATACACAAAAAAGATACACAAAAATGATATACAAAAAAGATACACAAAAAAGATATACAAAAAAGAAATTATACTATAACAGAACGTACTTATATGCATAAATATATACATGTTTAAAAAAAAAAAAAATATATTAAGCTAAAAATTATACAACTTTTAACATTGTACTTTTTTTCTTCCTACCCCCCTGTCCTTTTGAAAATAAACTTTTTTTTTATTTATAACCTGAGTTTAACACATTTTGTGTTGCTTCATAAAGCAGAAAATAAAATAAGATCATATCAAATAAAAAAAGAGAAAGGGAAAATGCTTTTTTTTTTTCATATATAACAAATCAAATTATTTTTTACATATTTTGATCTAAAATCTTTTTTTTTTTTTTTTTTTATATTTGTTAATATATTAAAACATATATTTACTTAAAACAATCCAAAAAAAAATAAAAAAAAAAAAGATTATAATTTTTTCGTTATGTAGCTATAGTTAAAATATATGGTACATGCACAGCCAAACTAACAACATCAAAAAAAAAAAAAAAAAAAAAAAAAACACAATGCGGAATGCCAATTAACTTTGTTCTAAATATATATACACACACTAAAACATAAATATATATATATACACTTATTGATAACCTTTGCATAATTTTTCTAATTTACTGATCATTTGATATAAGGTGTAAAGAATTAAAAAGAGAGGCAAAAAGAAACAAAAAATATATACATGTTTTATACAAATTATAACGGCAGATTAAATTGCTTATAAATATGTTTTTCCTTAATTGAACACACAAATGCAATATTGAAATTTTTTCTTTCAAATTTTAATTTGTTTGAACAGTTCTTACTTCTAAGTAACAGTTTTTGTTTAGGTTTTCTTCTACCAACACATTTTCACCACTTATAATTTTAAACATCTATATTGGTACATATACTTGTGTATATGTACATAATTAATTTTACACGTTCTAACTTTTTTTTTTTTTTCTGAGATAAAGAAAAAAAAAAAGCAAAAAAAAAAGGTTTAATTAGAATTAGTTGGGTTTAATACACTAAAAAAAAATGAGTTGTAAAAAATGGGTCGTAAAAAAGGCGAGTTGCAAAAATAGGAAGTTGTAGAGAAAATTACATTTTATATACGGTTAAATGTGTGGAAGTGTATGTTTTTAAAATATTGGGAAAAAAAAAAAAAAAAAAAAAAAAAAAAAAAAAAAAAAAAAAAAAAAAGATTACTTTTTGTAAATAGCAAATTGAAAAAAAAATTAAAATGTATAAAAAATTAAAATGAAGAAAAAATTAAAATGTATAAAAATTAAAATGTATAAAAATTAAAATGAAGAAAAAATTAAAATGTAACTGAAATAAAACTAAACAAAAAAAAAAAAATAATTGCAGTAAAAATAGTGACACATTAATAATAAAAAGAAAGACAAAAAAAAACGGAAAAAAAAAAAAACGGTAAAACAAAACGACCACAAATAAAGACGAAAGCAGCACAGCAACACAATGCAGGAACAGAACAATAGCCAAATATAACTTTATTTTTATGAAAAGATAGCTATAAAAAAAAAAGAGTTACATTAAAACATTACACATTTAAAAAAAAATAAAAATTCGAAATTAATTTAGCTAGTTGTTATGAACTATTCAGGTGAAATTGTAAATTCATAATACAATTCGCATTATGCATTCAGAAAAAATATATACACAAATATATACATATATATATATATATATATGTAGAACACCTTATTGTAAAGATAATATTTAATTTTTTTTTTTTAATTTTGCGCATATTAACCCATTTAATTTAACGTGTTAATATATTTAAAGTCGTAATATCCAAAGTTGATAACTTAACAAAATTTACCAATAGTAAAAAAAAAAAAAAAAAAAAAAAAATCAATAACATGGATAATAAAGAAAATACAAAGGATGACGTTTTCAATTTGGTAGATTTTATTTACAAATATCGAACATTTGGTAATAATACAGAAAATGTAACAGAATATTCAGAAGAAACTAAAAATGACAACAACTTGGAAAATGTAAACACCGATAGGTATGACAGCGATGATAGTGAAGACAGTTTAGGGAAGGGAGAAAAATATACAGACATATCAGAAAAAATAATAAAAGCCAGCAAGACTTATTTAAAAAAAAACGAAAGCAGCGATGAAGATGAAGATGAAAATGAAAATGAAGATAACGATGAGTTAAATGATCAATATAATGAAATTGATAACAAAACATATACTGTACAGGAAAAAAATTTATATACTCTTAAAATAAATGATTCAGAGTTGGAACAACAACAAACAGAAAACAGTAATTACCAAATATATACTAATAATGATAATACTAATAGTGTTAATAATAATAATATTATTGAAAATGAAAATAATCTATATAACAATAATAATAATAGTAATAATTATAATAGTAATAATTATAATAGTAATAATTATAATAATGATAATGATAATAATAATGATAATAATAATGATAATATTTATGATACTAAAAACAAATTACATAAATTTAATGATATGAAATCTAGAGGTTTTTGCTCACCACCTGTTTTTCATTTAACTGAAATAATGCATAATGAAAAATGCTTTAAAAAAATAACAGGTCATATATCGGTTGAAATAAATGGTGATATATGTATTTATGGCGGTATGTCGTTTGGTAAATGTATTGACAATTTTATAAGATACGTACCTGGTATAAATTTATTTGAAAAAATTATTTTAAGTTCACAACCTATTCGTCCAAGAGCTTATCATGCAGGTAATGTTATAAAAAATGATAATAAAACATATATTGTTATATTTGGTGGTATAAATGACAAAAAAGAAATTTTAAACGAAACATATATGTTTGATATTCGTGCTAAGAAATGGGAACAGCTAAATAGTCCAACCCCTCCTTGTGCTCGATATAAACATGCTTCATTTATTTATAATAATAATTTTTATATTCATGGTGGGTTAAATAAAAATAATAAGGTACTATCTGATTTTTGGGTATTATCTAAACAAAAATGGAGAAAAATCTTACAATATAATCCCATTCCACCACCTAGATTTGGGCATTCTATATCTTTTGTCATATATGAAAATATGAAGTTATTGTTTTTGTTTGGTGGTAATAACAACAGTTTCAATGGAGCTTTATCAGACTTGTGGCTTTTTAATACCAAAAAGAATAAATGGAAAGATTTTAGTAATTTACCAGGAACTAAGCCTTGTGGACGATGGGGGTAAAAAAAAAAAAAAAAAAAAAAAAAAAAAAAACAGCTAGCTAGCTAGCTAGTTATCCTATCAATAGGATAATGAAAAGTATAAGTGATTAATGTGATGTTATTTGGGTACACACCTATATGTTTGTGTGTATGTGTACGTTCTATTATTTCTATTTTTATATTGTGCATATATTTATGCATATATTTATACATATATTTATGCATATATTTATACATATATTTATGCATATATTTGTTTTTGGTACAGACACGCTGCACAGATGTTTGATAACGAATGGATGATAATTTATGGTGGTGTTACAAGTGGGTGGATAGAGACTTATGCATTAGCAGGTAAAAAAAAAAAAAGAATAACAACTGATAGCCTGTTCGTTCAACCCTTGTTTAATTGTAATGTATATACATATAGATAGATATATATAGAAAGAGCAAGACTAATACACATGTGTGAATTATTTTGTTTAAACTTTACGACATAACTAATTGCTAACATCAACTTTGTATCTTATTTATGCGTTTATTTTATTTTATTTTTTTTTTTTTTTTTTTCAGACATGTATGCCCTAAATATATACTCCCTAATGTGGTTTAAAATTGATATCAGCGCTTCCAAAAGTTTCAACAGAGGATTTTACGGATCCTTATGTTTAGTTCCGTATAAAAAATCATTGCATGTTTTTGGTGGGTCCGATGAAGCGAATGAATATTCTGATGTGTTCAGTTTGTCTCCATTAGTAACTTATGTGTCATATAAATTCTTAGTAGGAAAAATAGAGGACATAAGTAAAAGAATGGTATTGTTACAAAATAATACGATAAACGAAACAGGTGCAGATACAAATACAAACTCAATTGATAATACATATACATATGAGGAAAAAATTGCTGACTTAAAAGAACAAGTTGAAAGGATTAATGAAATGATGAGGGCATTTGAATTAAAGTTCACTAGTAAGTTAAAAAAAAAAAAAAAAAAAAAAAAAAATACAAAAAAACAATATTACAAAAAAATAATATTACGAAAACACCATAATAAACATGTCCCTTCAATTAATATATGTTACTTGTTATAGTGAATTTCAACATTCACACATACATATATATATATATATATATGTGTATGTTATGTACGTATTTGCAATATTTAAGAAAAAAAAATAAAAAATAAATACTTTATATTATATTGTTTATGGTAGTGTTATACTTATATGACACTTGTTTTATTTACTTATTTATTTATTTTTAGCTCTTGAAGCTTTAAACGAAGAATGTAAATTTCTACTTTCGAAAAATGTTAATTCAGAAGACTTGGAGCGTTTAGAAGCACGTATAGAAAAATTGGAAAAATATAACGGGATTTAGTGAAGGACATCTGATAAGCATGTATGTACACACCATGCACGAGCATGTATATGTATATACGTATACCGTATAAAACCATACTTATAACATTTTGTTTAATATGTTATGTTCTAACTAAGTTTTTAATTCCGAACTTACATGTTTGTGATATTTAAATGTGTATATATATATATATATATATATATATATATATATATATATATATATATATTTTTTTTTTTTTTTTGTTGTGTGTCTTTTTACAATTTGTTTAAGTTGTAACTATACTTCTAAATATTTTCACTTTTTATACAATATTTTTTTTTCCCCTTATTTGAATTTTTTATTACAACATTTTTTATTTTATGATTTTTGTTCATTTGGGGTTATTTTTTATTTTTGCTTTTGCTTTTATTTTTTTTTTGTTTAAGTTATGTTTTGGTTATATTTTCAAATTATCTACAACAAAATGTTTATTTAACGAAACTAAAAATTTTTATTTTATACTATGTCCGCACTTATGTAAAAAATTAATTATTTTTTTTATAATAATTTTTTGCTTTTTATTATATATTTTTTAACAAAGAACTATTATACTCACATTTTAAAAAAAAAATAAATCAATAATAAACATAATTGGAAGTATAAATGAAATAATATATATAATATTTAAAAAAAAAAAAAATTGATTTAACCTGGTATGAACTCTTATGTATGTTGTATAAATTTGCACATGATATTTACCCTCATAATGTTAAAAAAAAAAAAAAAAAAAAAAAAAAAAAAAGTATATACATATATATATTCTCCGAAAAAAAACTATATATATATATATTTACATATGAGCACTTTTTTTCTTCAATTTTTTTTGTCTTTCTTTTAATTTTTTTCTTTTTTTTTAATTTTTTCCGCTTTTACTTCGTTTTCAACTTTTTTGAAAGCGCCAAACATGCACACAAGAAAAGACAGGAAAAAAAACAGACAAACTGACAAACAAACAAATAAAAAGCCAAACAAACAGATAAAACGCCAAACAAGACCCACTTTTAACTGTAAACTAATGAAAAAAACAAAATGTCAAATAACGATTTTTTAATTGATAAAACTGAATACTCGTACATATCCGAACTAACATATGACACCATAATATTTGGAGAAAATTTATTTAAAGTCCTTTTTAACAAAACAAAAGAAAAAATTACTGATGTAGGAAATAATAACCCTCATAACTTTGTAACTATATCCTTTTGTTCAGATTTTTTACCATTTTTTTGTAAATCGGAAGTAGTACATAAACAAAATCTTTTTAAATACCGTTTTGGACATTCATCTATTTTATATAAAAATTCAATTTATATATTTGGTGGAAAACAACAAGTGCCCACAGAACGGGTAAATTTTGTTAAGTTTGATATAGGTAGGTATAGTTTTTATAAAAAAAAAAAAAAAAAAAAATGAAAAATATACTTTATAACTATTTTTGTTGATACTAAAACGTAAATAAATTGATGTTTTTTACACGTATTCGTACCTTTTTTTAAGCTTTCATATATACATATATACTTATATACATATATACATATATACTTATATACATATATACATATATACATATATACATATATACATATATACATATATACCTACAATATGCGTTTATTTATTGACAGACACATACGAGTTCGAAGCACTCCATAACGATAAAACCCCAATTGGCCGATATTTTTTTACACTAAATTTAATACATTCTAGCAAACACCGTGCAAATTGTTTTGTTTTATTTGGGGGAAAGAAAAATAGGTATGTAACAAATGATACTTATATGTATCGTATTGATAAAAATAGTTGGGAACATTTGAACCCTGAAATTTCACCACCCCCTTTGTACGGTCATGTTTCTTTCCAATATAATAATGTTATTTTAATTCATGGAGGTATAACAATATTTGTAAAAAAAAAAAAAATAAATAAAAAAAAAAAAGACAGATCGAGAGTAATAACCTTTCGATAAGTTACATTTTTACTCATGTGCGCAAATGCATATGCATATATATACTTATTTACTTATTTATGTATTTATTTATTTACTTACTTATGTATTTATTTTTAACAGGGAATATAGGCCAACGTAACTTAAGTAGCAACATTTGGTGCTATTTCGAAAAAGAAAATAAATGGGCAAATATAATGTCGCAAGATGAATATATGAAAAAACCTGTAGAAAAACCTGATGGTAGGTTCTTCCATTCTTGTTCACTTTGTGTAATAAACCAAGGATTAGACGTTAATGTCTATTTTTTTGGAGGATTAAACAAAAACAATGAATGTGTAGATGATGTTTTTTGGCTATATTCATTAAATATTGGAAAGTGGAAACAAATCAAACAATCCTTTGGGGATGTTCCATCAAAAAGATTCGGGTAAAAAAAATAAGCTAGAAAAAATTAAAGAGCAATAATTTTCACTATAGTTTCATTCCTGCCAAAATATTATGATTTGGGGTTACTATCACACATATACACACATATACACACATATGTACATATATACATATATGTATTTTTTTTTTTTTTTTTTTTTTTAAACAGACATAGCTCAATAGTTATAAAAGATAGATGGTTTTTAGTTTATGGAGGATACAGCCAGAGTTGGTATAACAAAAGGGAACTTTTAGGTAAACTTAAATTAAAACTTTTGAAAATGTCGCATTAGTACATTCCACACGCATATATGTCTACTCAATCTGCTTAATCTACTCAATCTGCTTAATCTACTCAATCTGCTCAATCTGCTTAATCTGCTTAATCTACTCAATCTGCTCAATCTGCTTAATCTACTCAATCTGCTCAATCTGCTTAATCTACTCAATCTGCTCAATCTGCTTAATCTACTCAATCTGCTCAATCTGCTTAATCTGCTTAATCTACTCAATCTGCTCAATCTGCTTAATCTACTCAATCTGCTCATTCTACTCAATCTGCTTAATCTACTCAATCTGCTCAATCTGCTCAATCTGCTCAATCTGCTCAATCTGCTTAATCTACTCAATCTATTCAATCTTTTTTTTTTTTTTTTTTTTTTTTTTTTTTTTTTTTTTTTCAATCTGCTCAATCTGCTTAATCTACTCAATCTGCTCAATCTGCTTAATCTACTCAATCTGCTCAATCTGCTTAATCTGCTTAATCTACTCAATCTGCTCAATCTGCTTAATCTACTCAATCTGCTCATTCTACTCAATCTGCTTAATCTACTCAATCTGCTCAATCTGCTCAATCTGCTCAATCTGCTCAATCTGCTTAATCTACTCAATCTATTCAATTTTTTTTTTTTTTTTTTTTTTTTTTTTTTTTTTTTTTTCAGATATTCATGCCTATGACATAATTTTAAATACATGGTCAAAATTAAAAGTGTATGGAATGACATTAACAACTCATCACTTTTATGGGGGAATTGTAAAAGTTGATGAAAGTGGTTATTTTATTACATTTGGTGGTTTAAGAGATAATGCTATTTCAAGCAATGTATATAAATTTACTCCCCTGTTAATAACTCCATATTACCAGTAACACGATTTAAAAAAAAAAAAAAAAAAAAAAAAAAAGAAAAAGAAAAAAAAAAAAGAGGCCTGCATATGTACATTTATGTACATATATATTTATATATATATACACATGAACCTTATTTACTTGTTAATTTATTTTTTTTTTTTTAGAAAATTGAAAAACGAGATTGAAGAGGTTAATAAAAAAATACAATGTATGGAGTTAATGCCGAGAACACAATTAAGTACTACACATATTAAAGAATTTGATGAAATACAAGAAGCTTTAAATACTGCTACTTTTACTCTTTCCCGTTACATTCAACTGATTGATGATGTAAATGATAAAATAAGATTTTCGAATGATTTAGCAATTTATGATAATAAAACATTGTCAGGTAAAATAAACAAAAATTATAAATATTATGAATCGTTAATAAAAAGAGTTGAAAAACTAGACAAGGAACAACAAGGATTTTTATCATATGAGATAGATGATTCTTCTTATCGTATTTCTTAAAATGAATAAAAAAATAATAATGTTGGGGGATTAGGAGAAGTAATAGTGTGATCCCAAATTACTACTCTATTGTAAAGAATGTGTAATAGAATTATGAACCATTTTAATTATGAACAGTTCATATAAATATACAAATATTGTAAAAAATAAAATAATATAATTATATAAAAAGAAAAGGTGTTAAATATTGCGTGTTACAATTATACAGCGATTGGAAATGTTATAAATGGTATACATATGTACATATTTATATATATCTATATTATCGTTCATACTTATTTTATCAAAAAAAAAAAATATACATATATATATGTAAAAAAAGTTTTTTATTTGTGATAATAAAAGTGATATGTTTTGCACATTTATATATGTTTATGTGTTTTATTTTTTTACAATTATTTTTGATTTCTATCTTTTTTTCACATATTCATACAAGAAAAAAATTAAACACTATTTTAATTCGTAAAATGCTTTTACTCATAAAAAAAAAAAAAAAAAAAAAAAAAAAAAAAAAAAAAAAGAACGAACGAGTATACAGTTGACCAAACAAATGTGAATGAATGACAGCACGAATGATTGAACAAACGAACATTCCGTTTTCAACATATATATATATATATATATATATATATTTAATTAACAGAAGAGCATTTGGAATTACTCTTGTACTTTTTATAATTTTGTTTTATTTTAATTCATTTTTTTATTAACTTAATTTCAGTTCTCCGACATGCACTCCATACGTACATTTGTTTTAAATTCTAAGTGTTATATATATATATATATATATATATATTTTTTTTTTTTTTTTTCTTTTTTTTTTTTTATTTTAATTTTATTTTATATCATATTTTACCTTATTTTTCGATACGATTAAACAAAAATATAAAAACATATATATCATTTTGTTTTATATTATCTGATAGATAAGTTGAATTTTTATTCTTATACTTATTCGTATTTTTGTTTTTATTTATTAAAAATAAAATCATTAAAACGCTAGGAATAAGCAAACTCATACCAACAAATTAATTTTAACATAGAGCACATTACATATATATTTATATATATACATTTACACACTCTTTCGTGTATATACTTTTTTCGTTTTTAACTTTTTTACGCTTCATTTTAAAAAAAAATGGTGTTTATCCCAATGGAAGAGATTTTTAAGTGCTTTCCAAAGTTTACGCAGGACAAGGTAAAATTTTTAAGACGATACAGGTAATAAAAATATTAACAGTATATACATAGTTGCACATAATTATAATAAAGAAATTAAAAATGTTGTTTTTAACTTGAAATTATATTTTTAAGTATTTTAAAAAGCTCTTCAATTAGTACAATAAAGCTTTACAAATATATATATATATATATATA
>CABPSV020000184.1:0-15000 GCA_902459845.2 Hepatocystis sp. ex Piliocolobus tephrosceles
TATATATATATATATATGGTATAAAATATAAATGACAAATAGTTAGGTAACAATAAACACAAAACTGTGGAAAAAAAAAAAAAATAATAATTGACAAAAAAAAAATAAAATTTATAATAAAAAAAAATGAATTAAGTTTTTTTTTTTTTTTTTTTTTTGAATTATGCAATTTGTATATATATACATATGTATACGTTGTAACATATAAATGGAAAACAGCTTGGTAAGAATAAACACAAAAATGTGGTGACAAAACAAAAATATAAAAAAAAATTATAAAAATCAAATATTTAATTATTCTCTAAAACATAAATATGCGTTGACAGGATTGTTATAGGGTAAATTGTATATTTTTGCTTGCATTTATGTGTAATATAAGGTACAACTGTCAACGGTAAAAATAAAACATATTTAATAAAAAGGCATATATAAATATACGAACGTATAAATATATACCTGTTTTTTCTAATTTAATAATAAAAATAAAATATATAGCTATAAATTAAGCGACGAAATAAAATGCTTTACATAAAAAAGCAAATATCTTCAATAAAAAAACAAATGTTTTAAATAGAAAAGAAAAACGGTTTAACCCAAGTTCATTAATATATATATATATATATATATATATATATATATGTGAATTTATATACATGTAAATATATACATACGTCGAAAGGGAGAACTAAAGCTAAAACAAATTAAAACAATTTACATTTTCCAATAACGTTAATACTATTATGACAGAAAAAATAACAAAAATAAATCAATAGCCAAATCATGAAAATTAAACAAAATAAGCAATGTAGACAAATTCGATAAAATAAAAGTTAAGCAAAATAAACCATATATAAATTAAGCCAAATAAGANNNNAGTATTGTACAAAAAACATAAACATCAAAATAAAAAATAAAAGGATCATAAATTATATGAGATCAACTAAAAAAAAAAAAAAAAAAAACTGTTATTTTTTAATTATTTTATGACATGGTGTATATTAAGAAAAGGTTTTTTTTTTGTATTTACAAACATATATGTGTATAATTTAACATATATATAGTAAATCTCTTTTTCTATTTATAAAATTAATTATATCTGATATTAGTAATATGGTGTGTGTAATAAATAATAAACATTAAAGCGTAAATGCGTTTTTACTTAAAAAAAAAAAAAAACACGAGTAAATATATTTTTTTTTTTTTTTTGACATAATTCATTTTATTTAATTTAAGCAATTTAAAAAATATGTATATTTATATATATTTGTTTACTTGCTAAAATGCTTTTAATAGTTAATTTTTTTTTTTATTTTGATTTTATACGTTTCTTCATAAAAAGTAGAGCCTCATTTTGTTTTTGGCTATGGTATATATTATTATATAAATATGGAAATTATCAGCATGTAATGTGTATGTAAAAAAAAAAAAAAAAAAAAAAAAAAACAAAAAAAAAAAAGGAGAAAAATAAAAAGCTTTGTTTCTTTAAAGTTTAAATTTGTATAATTAATTATAATGCGTGCTTCTTCTTTTTTTTTTTATATAACAGTGCTTTACATTGTGTATTTGAAAGTGACCTTATATTGTTCTATATATACTTTTTTCCTAAAGCAGCCATGACTTTTTTTTTTTTTTTTTTTTTTTTTTTTTTTCAAGGGCCTCTCTTTAAAAAAAAAATAAACTTAACACATTGAAGTAATATGAAGAAATTGTATATAAAAAATATGAAGTCGTTGTAAAACTAAACATAAAATATTTTAATAGTAAAAAAAAAAAATAATATTTTATATTTTTCCTCGATTATTATTTTCTTATTTTTTTCATTTCCAAATTTTTGTTGAAGATCTGTACATTTTAAAAAAAAAGAAAAAATGCGCCTTGTTTTTGTAATAACTTAAATTATAACCAAAAAAAAAAGCAAGAAAAAAAAAAATGAAACAGTTAACTTTAACTTTTTTTTTTCTTCTTTTTAATAAATATTTTAGTAAATATTTTAGTGAATACAAAATAGAAAATATGTAAATTTGTATAAAAAAAAAAAAAAATCAACTTGTTTTTGATTAAATAAAACTTTGTTCTTATTTTATACTAATAGAAAAGAAATAGAAAAATTTTTCTCTTTATTTAATATTTTCATTTTAGCTTCGTAAAAATTTAATGAAAGTAAAAAAAAAAAAAAATTAACCTCTTTCTCATGTTTTGCCGTTTTTGTGTAAAACTATTAAGTGAAATATATACATTTTCCACTGAAGGTAAAAAATTTTGCTTATCATGTGTACATATATATAGGTATATACGTATATATGTATATATGCATATAGTTTTCTTCCTGTTTTATGTTTAATTTGTTTTTTTTTTAAATATTAAAACAAGTTTGTTCTTGATAATATATAGAAAAAAAAAAAAAAAAAAAAAAAAAAAAAAAAATAGCAACCAAGAATAAATGAAGTAAATAAAAAAGGTGATTCAATGTTCATTTATTATAATAAAACTTAAGTTATTCATATATGTGTAAAAATAAAAAAATAAAGTACGATACAAAAAATTGTGCTATTTGGTAAATAATTGAGAAAATAAAAATAATTACAATATACATTCATTTTTATTTTGCTTTATTAGCATGTAAAGTCATTAAATTTAACTTTTTAAGCGTAAGCACAAATCTATATTAAATATATGTACATACCCTTTTTTATGCTTATACTTGTCACTCATTTTTATGCTACTACTTATATTTATACACGTCGTTCTTTTTCCTTTTTTTTTTTTTTCCCTTTTTGCTTCCACTACATATATTTGTATATATATATATATATACATTCAGATTAAAAAATTCCATACCATAGAATATTATTAAACATTGTTATGCTTAGAAAGTTTATAAAAAATAAACAACTCAAGTTCGTTTTAATGGCCAAGGTATAAATACATTTTTACGGTCAATCCATTGTGTTAATAAGTTATATATTTATGTTTTGTTTTTATTTGTTCATAAAAGTGTTTAATGCACAACAAAAAAAAAAAAAAAAATAAATAAATAAAATAAAATGAATATATATATATATATACAATTTAGTGTAAGGTATATGCGAAACATATTCGAATATTCACTAAGCAATTATGTGTATTGCCAAAATAATGTTCTTTTGTTATATATATAATATATATTGTTTACTGCCTTGCCAATATATTTATATATGTTTCTTTTGTTGGCACATTTCATAAAATGTCTTAAAATTTATAATGCTATAAAGCACAAAATAAACATTTTCATTTGAGTATATGTAAATGCTTAAAAATAAATAATAATGCGTATAAGTACGTGAGTAAAATATATATATATATATATATATATATGTACTTAATTATATATAAATACATATATATTTATATATTTTCACAAACTATCACATCGTGTTTGCATCAAAAGCAAAACTTAAATTTATTAAAAAAACAAAAAAAAAAATTAAAAAAAATAATTATGTAACAAAGGGTGAAGAAAAAAAAAAAAAAAAAAAAAAATCAACAAGTATTATAAAATTAAATGTATAAAATTTACATTTATATAATATATAAAATGTACCTATGTAGATATGCATATATATATATATATATACATAAATAAATAAACATTTAGATAGCATGTCATTTTATTATTAAAACTACTAAAAGTAAACATTTTTCCAAAAATGTTAATGATAATGCATAAAGTTTTTTGAAAATGTAAACAAACATATTTTTAACATCAAAATTTATTGATTAAGCTATAATGTAAATTTTTTCGTTCAACATAAATATAAAATTTACTTATATATATATATATATATATATATACATGTGGATAAAAAACATTATATTTATTATGCATTTACATATTTATATATTCATTTACTTACATTATTATTTATTTTGTTTACGCTTTATTTGTTTTTCATTTTTATGTATTTTGATAAAGGTTTACATATATTTTACAATTAACGTTTTTTTTAAAAAATAATAAGAAAAAAGCTATAAGGAAAGAAATGATATCTTGCCATCATAACCCTATTGTTCGCTTTGAATCCGATTAAATATTATATCTATTTGTATGAATATATATATATACGTATAAATTTATATTTGTTTTCACCTACTTACATATTGTAAGTATACGAATTTGTTAATTAATAAAAACATATATAGGGGAACTATAAACGTGGGCAAACCAAAAACTAAAGAACATTTTTTAAGTAATATGTTGATGTACGCATTGAATATATATAGAGAGGTAAATCAATGTTTTAATTTAAAAAATGAAAAAAAATATATTTATAAAAAATAAAGACAATATTAACAAATATATAACAAAAAAGTAAGGAAATATTTTTATATATTTGTAAAAAGTTTCATTTAACAAATGTGATATTGTGCACATACAAATACATAGATTACATACATATAATCATATATACAAACATACATAAAAAAATAATAATTTCTTTGAGAATATGTCATCACATGATATGCTGTTATCGAGAGTATGACTAATGTAACAGTTTTTTTATACGAATTAAGATAAAAGCACACATATATAACAAAAAAAAATACATATGGCAAAAAATTACATAACACAAATCAAACAAGAAACAATTATGTACATAATTAAATGTTTATTAATTTTAAAAGTATTAAATCATAACAAAAAAATATTTTAAAAAAATTTATTATTGAAAAGGAATTAAAATAACTTAAAGGAAAAATATAAAAAAAAAAAAAAAAAAAAAGGAGTAAGTTAAAAAAAAAAATATATATATAATCAAGTTATATAAAAAAAAAACAGACAAAACAGACAAAACAGACAAAACAGACAAAACAGACAAAACAGACACAACAGACACAACAGACAAAAATGATAGGAAATAAAGAAGATGCCTACGAATGTTTTAATTTAGCTACAAAATATATGAAAGTAGGAAATTTTAGTCATGCAAAGAATTTATTTTTAAAAAGTAAACGTATGTTTCCAGATATCGACATAAGTGAAAAAATAAAAATATGCGAAGAAGAAATAAAAAAAACTGATAAAACAAAAAAAGAAGATTCAACCAATATTAAAACAACTCATACAACTTTTAGAAGTACTTCTAGTAATGTAAATGAACGACATAAAACTAAAGATGAATGTTTAGAAAAAATATTAAAATCAAATAATTATTATGAAATATTAGGTATACCTAAAGATAGCAATGATGAAACTATTAAAAGTGCATATAAAAAATTAGCAAAATTATATCACCCAGATAAAAATAAAAGTAAAGATGCAGAAGAAGCTTTTAAAAAAGTTTCCAAAGCATTCCAACATTTAATAGATAAAGATAAAAGATATGAATATGATAATTATTCTGATTTAGACACACATAACAATATTAATAACCCTTCGCGTGCTTTTAGAACTACTCATTATTATTATAATGATGACGCATTCACAGCAGAAGATATTTTTCGTAATTTTTTTGGTATAAATTTTGCAACATGTAATAATAGGGCATATAGAACTCATGTTAATACTAATAGGGCTCATACACATAATAACACAAGTGCTAATACGAGTAATAATAATCAGCGCAATTATTCGTTGGTACAATTGTTTTTGTTTTTAATTATGTTTATAGTATTCTTTTTATCAAGTCATTTTGAGCAACCTAAGGTAAAACGAAAATAAGCAATGTAATGAAATGTAGTATAAACACATATGTACATTAGTATGTGTAGTTATGCAAGTTCATAATTATGTAATCCTAATGTTGTATAGCATAAACATTTTTTTTTATTTATTTTTTTTTTTTAATGCATTTATATAAAATATGTGTTACAAAAAAAAAAAAAAATAAATAAATAAAAATAATAATAATAATAATAATAATAATAATAATAATAATAATAATAATATAAGATGTAACATATTCATCAAGCTGACCCAACAAATCAGGAACATGACTTATTATTATTTTATTTTATTTTTTTTTTTTATGCATATCTTTTTTTGTTTTTCCTTTTTCTTTTTTAATAGGCCATATACTCAATGCACAAAACAAATTATTATGATACATTAAATTATACTTCATTAAACAAAATACGATTTTACACAAAAAGATCTTTTAATTATAATTATCCCAAAAACACTCAAATGCGTTTTCAAGTAATTTTTTTTTTTTTTTTTTTTTTTTTAATTAAACATTTACAATAATTTTATATATTCATTTTAAGTTTACTAAGTTAGAGTATGTATAAGTCACATACACGAGCTAAATGTATACATACATATATATATATATATATATATATATATTTCTGTTTTTGGTCTTTTTCATCCTTAGATTGAGTACGAAGTAGAATACAAATACTATGAACATGAGTGTCATGTTCTGACTAAGAAATTAAAAAATGATTACTACAAGGGAAATCGTGATTATAGTAAGTTACTTTTTTTTTTTTTTTTTTTTTTTTTTTAAAATATATACATTTTAGACATATAACACATGCTCACATGTACATGTTATACGTTAATCTCTTATTTTGTGCCTCTATTTTTAATTGATGCGTTTTGCTAGTGTATATATATATATACATATACATATATGTGCAATTTTTTTTTTTTTTTCTTAGAACAAAAATTAAATTATGAAGAAATTCCAGAAAGTTGCATAAAACTGAAAAATTTAGAGGTAAAATTTTGCATCTCAAAATGTTGACCAGTTGTTAATTTATTTTATTTTATGATATTTATAAAGTGCAGTATATTTGTTTAAATTCTTATGTGTTTTTGCATAATACTTATATATATATATATATCGATATACCTCCATATACATCGATATATATATCGATATGTGCAATTTGTTTAATATACTTTCATGTTTATACATATTAATATAAATACCTATTTTTACACGTCTCAGGATCAATACAACGACTACATTTTGAAAATGAAAAGGAGATGACAAAAAAAAAAAAAAAAAAAAAATCCATTAATTTGATAAATTAATTTTTAAAAATTAAAATAAGCTGTTAAAAAAAATATACACATATATATCCATATATATATATGTATGTACTATTTTTTTTTTTTTTTTTTTTTTGTTGTTGTTTTTTTGGATTTTAATGTTTGGGTATTTTATTTTGCCCATATTATCAATCAAATATTTGTTAATAAGTTTTTAAATGCACAAAATTTCATCTAATTTAACTATTATATGAATACACGTTTATGTTTTAGTTGTTACAAAAATATACACGTCTCTCAAGCACTTATTAATATATACATATATATATATATACACATGCACTTCATTTTTCATTCAAAACGTTTATTTATGTTTTTATGTTTCCTTTTTCTTTTTTCGTTTATTTATTTGCAATTATAACATCAATTATTTTTTAAATTAGAAATTATATATGAGTATGATTAAAAAATAGAAATACAACACTACTACATATATTTATATATATGTATGTATATGTACATATGTATAAAAAGTCTTTTTTAGGGTTAAATATTAGTTCCCTATTTTTAGTATTCAAAATTTATTCGCCCTCTATGTGCTCCATCTTGTTATTTTATTTTGCAACTACATACAAACACATATATATATATATATATATATATATATATGTATATTATGTAGTTTTTTGCCATTTGTTATATACTAAATAGCAAGTAACACATTTTTTAAATTGTTAATGTTGCATAGTTTTTTTTTTTTTTTTTTTTTTTTTACATTTTAAACCCATGGTTATATATATATATATATATATATCCATGTGTGAATATGTATGTATATATTGTAAACAATCATATGTGATCAAATAATATTTGATGCTAATTTTTTTTTTCTTATTTTTAATATTAATAATATTAAAATTAACATAATTCGTTATCATTATTTTTTAAGTAGTAATACTCTAAATTTGATTTTTAAAAAAAAATTTATTAATTTGAATTTATAAGTATCTGTTAAAAATTATACCTGACATGCATATATATATATATATATATATGGCATAGCATAGCATGTATACATGTGTCTATTTTATTGTGGTGCACTATCGGAGGTGTGAGATGAATACTCATTATTACTATTAATGTACATTTTATCTGTTTCATATAAATCTTTTTTTTCTTTTTGTATTATATCCTTTATATAAGTATAGCCAAATTCTTCAGTATTACTAGATGATAATAAAGCAGTAAATCTGTTTTTGTTTTTTTTTTCTTTGCTATTTACGCTATATGCACCCATTGTATCATTCTCTTTATTTGTTTCTTCTTTGCTTATACAGGATGATTTTTTTTTTTTTTTTTTTTTTTTTTGGAATAATAATATATCCTTTATATTATTATTATATACATTTTTTTCATTTCTAATTGATTTTACAAAATATGTTCTTTCATTTGTATCATTTTGTTTTTCGATTATATTTGCTTTTTTTTTTTCGTTTTGTTTTTTTTTTTTATTCAATTTCTGTATCAATGTGCCTTTCAAATTAGAAATTCTAAGGTAGCGTATTATTTCGTTCATACAAACTAATATAGCATTAAAAAAATTATCGCTTAATCCTTTTATTATAACCTTTTCTTTTTTTTTCTGTTTTTTTTTTTTAGTGATGTGGATAGTTTTCGTGTCAAACATAAAGTTAGCATCAAGTATGTCATAAAAGCTATAATTTTATTTAAAAAAAAAAAAAAAAAAAAAAAATGGGCAAATATTTATGCATGTTGTGTACACATTTGTATTGGTTAAAATCGACATATTTATTTATTTTTAATAATTGTTAACATTATTTTAGCATTTACCTGAATGTTTTTATCACACGTCGATCAACACCTTTTACAATTTCTTGATATGTGTGAGAAAAAACAATTAAAAATGTGTCTAAAAAAAAAAAAAAAAAAAAAAAAAAAAAAAAAAAAAAAAAAAAAAAAGACAGTTATAAAAGAAAGGAGCACATCACATACGTATATATAAAAACACTAACACGTGGTAGCATATGTGAACATGATTATATATTAAAAATAAATGGGATGAATGAAATGATTTTTTTTTTTTTTTTTTATTGTACCTATATTAGTACCATCCAGTAATATATAATTCAGTTTCTTTTTATTATAGCTATCTAAAATGCTTTTAATGAGTATTCCGTTACAACCTATAAAAACATGAAAAGTTAAAGAAGTTATGTGTGCACGTCCGTGTGCTTAAAACTAATAAAAAAATATTAAAAAATAAAAATGGTATGTTTAAAATAAATATCAATAAGATATTATAAATAGGGATATATATATATATATATATATATATATATGTATACATCAGATAATATTTATTATGGTCCTCTGTTTACCTTCTCTTCCAATATCCCATGCCTTTCTGTGGGTCAAGTTTATTGAAGAAATGTCAGGCACACTACGACCATATGGTTTCCATTGGTATTCCGCTAATTCGCTAAAATGTTATTCACACATATACATACATACTACATATATAACTATATATATATATATATATATATATATATATATATAAACATAAATAAATCTGCTTATTGTAATGCAATTAAACGTTTCTAATGAAACAGATGTCTTTTTTTTTTTTTTTATTTTATTTTTTTTTATAAAACTATAAATAAAAATTAAATAAATATAATAAAAACAATCAAATTTACCTTATATTATTCATATTGGTGGTATTGTGTTTATAATCTGTAAACGGAAAGCACTCCATACTTAAAAAAAAAAAATATATATATATATATATATATATGTATATGTATATATTAAAAAAGTTGAAACATATGCAATAAGATACATAAAAACAGTTCTTTTTTGTTTTATTTTAATTTTGTAGTGGTTATGTTAAGTGACCAACCTGTCCATTTCATTTATATAACTATCTGTGTAAGAGTGTCTCAATATATTTTCTTTTTCACATGTAAATATATCATTAACGGAATTAGTTTCCTGAATATTTGCTTTTCTATTTGTAAAATGTGAGTTGTACAATTTTAGTGGTTCACTTTCACTTGAATATTGACTACTTGAGCTTTCGGAATTTTCCAAAAAGTCACTGACATCTTTGTATGATCCATAACTACTTTCATATTCGTTGTCTTGTACTATTAAATTTAGACCAAAAAAAAAAAAAAAAAAAAAAAAAATTTAAACTAAATATATATGAATACACAAAAATGTATGTATAAAACTATATTAGTTTATTACTATTATTTTTATGCAAAGCAAAAAAAAAAAAATAAATAAATAAATAAAATATTAGTACGTACTCATATCATTATAGGAAATAAAAACATCACTTATATTTTTATTCATTAAAGGGCTCTTGAATTTTTCCATTTGTTCATTGGTTAATAATTTTTAAATAAAAAAAAGGAAAAATAATTTAATAAATTAAAAAAATATATATATAGAACTAAATGCATAAAATAAACATGTTTTATATATGTGTAGATATATTTATATGTACTTGACGTTATATAGATAATAACACCATACTTTCTTTTTTTTTTTTTTTTTTAAATTGCGCATTATAAGTTTTTTTATCATATCATTGTTGTATTTTTAGTTTTAATAAGAGGTGTTATATTATTGTTTTGACAACGTTGTTAAATGCGTTTAATTATTTTAAAATAAAGAAAAAAGTAAAAAGTGTAAATAGAATAGGTAAGTGTGTAAAAAAAAAAAAAAAAAAAAAAGAGAAAAACAATAAGAAAAATCAAATTTCACTTACAGTGCACAATGGTTCAAAAAAAAAAAAAAAAAAAAAAATTTGAGGTAAAATTTAGATTTGTAACTAAAATAATATTTATTGTTAATGCTGCACAAATTATGCCTAAATATTAAAAAGTTTGTTATGTGACTTTTTTTTTTTCTTCTGTTTCTATCTGTTTTTTTTAAAAATAATTGTTTTTTTTTTTTTTTTTAAATTTTGTGTTTATTGATGTTGTCATTTATGTACAGTCAAATTTAAAAAAAAAATAACAAATTATTCAATTTTATGAATAATTAATATAAAACCGATTTAAAAAAAATAATACCTATATAAACATGTTTATATATATATATATATATACATATTGCAAAAAAAAAAAAAAAATAATGTATGTATACGGATTATGCTCAGATTAAAAATAAGCACACATGTATGTAAAAGTAACTAGAACATTGTTCATATGCACATGCACAAATAAGAGCTTAAAATAAAACGATTTAATGGTTTAGTGGTTTAATGGTTTAATGGTTTAGTGGTTTAGTGGTTTAATGGTTTAATGGTTTAATGGTTTAATGGTTTAATGGTTTAATGGTTTAGTGGTTTAGTGGTTTAGTGGTTTAGTGGTTTAGTGGTTTAATGGTTTAATGGTTTAATGGTTTAATGGTTTAATGGTTTAATGGTTTAGTGGTTTAGTGGTTTAGTGGTTTAATTTTTTTTTTTTTTTTTCCTTAATGTAATGAACAATAAAATATGATATAACTAAACTTTCAAATTTTAGCTAGTTAAAAAAAAAAAAAAAAAAAAGTTATGATCAATCCTATGTTTGTCAATTTTTGTTTGCAAATGAAAAAAGAAAAAAATTAATATTTATTTTTTTATAGATCCATCTTTATAATTTATTTGTTTTATGTTTGTAAGCATTATATTATTTCTGATATTATTAATAGTGATATTCACTTTATTTATGTTAAGTTTTATAATATATTCCTTATGTAAATATATTTGTTCTAAATGTAATAATTTCGTTAATATGTAACGATATTTCATCTTTTGAAGTGTGTCCTTATATAATGTCAATATGCATTTTATCCAATTAATAAATTTAATTATAAAAAATTTTTTATTTTCTACTATGAATAACATGAATTCTAGTAAATTAATTGAATTTATTTCACCTAAATTTATAATCGTATCTTTAATTAATTTGTTATTGCCACCTGGCATTATAGTTGCTAATGTAGCAAAATTTTTTAATGACAAATTAATTTTAATAGTAGAAGATAATGTAATAAAATTTTCTCCTATATTATTTTCATTAATGTTATTATTTATTTCGTTATTATTTATGTTAAGATTTTGTAGAAAATCATTATGTACAGAGTTACTAATCTTAGGTAAGTCCTTTATATCTTCAGTTATGTGATCAATATTTATATTTTTTTTATCGTTTAATAATATAATGTCACTTGTTTTATTCCTTTTTGTTTCACCATCTATGTTCATATTTATTAAATTTTCCTCTATTTTATGTTTTCTTTTTTTTTCTTTTTTTATTTCACTATTTTCTTTTGTTTCTCCTTCTGATTTTACTTCCTGTTCTACTTTTTCCTTCTTTGCTTTTTTTTTTTTTTTTAACTCCTTTTCTTGTTTATTTTTTTCAGTTTTTTTCATCTGTCGCTTTTCTTCTTCCCGCTTTTTCGCTTCTTTCTTTTCTTTTTCTTCTTTCTTTTCTTTTTCTTCTTCCCGTTTTTTTTCTTCTTCCCGTTTTTTTTCTTCTTCCCGTTTTTTTTCTTCTTCCCGTTTTTTTTCTTCTTCCCGTTTTTTTTCTTCTTTCTTTTTTTTTTCTTCTTCCCGTTTTTTTTCTTTATCCCGTTTTTTTTCTTCTTCCTGTTTTTTTTCTTCTTCCCGTTTTTTTTCTTCTTCCCGTTTTTTTTCTTCTTTCTTTTCTTTCTCTTCTTTATTTTCTTTCTCTTCTTTATTTTCTTTCTCTTCTTTATTTTCTTTCTTTTCTTTCTTTGTTTTCTTTTCTTTCTTTGTTTGCTTTATATCTTTCTTAATTTTTTTTTCATTTTCCTCTTCTACACTTTCCTCTTCTACACTTTCCTCTTCTACACTTTCCTCTTCTACACTTTCCCCTTCCACATCTTTTTTTACGTCCTCATTTTTTATGTCACCGTTTTTTACGTCGCCATTTTTTACATCCGTTTTTAATTTTATAACTTCCACCTTATCTTTATCCCCCTCTATAGATTTTTTGCTCTCCTGGTCCTCCATCTTCATACTTTTGCAACTTGTTACTTCTACTTCATCATTTGTTGTACTTCTCAACCCATCATCTTGAGTGCTTATATTACTACAAGTCGTTGTAACACTTGTTCGTTTTTTATCTTTTGAAAAATCTGTAGAATTACATAAATCATTACTGTCATTATCATTATCGCCATTATTATCATTATCGCCATTATTATCATTATCGCCATTATTATCATTATCGCCATTATTATCATTATCGCCATTATTATCATTATCGCCATTATTACTGTTATCGCCATTATTATCATTATCGCCATTATTATCATTATCGCCATTATTACTGTTATCGCCATTATTATCATTATCGCCATTATTATCATTATTGTTGATGGTTTTGTTTATTTGTTCATTAAGTGTAACATATTCATCTGTTTTATCCAACTTACTAACACAACCATTTTCGTTCTTTGTAGTTGGTTTATCTTCTGCTTCCGATGAATCCGTTTTTACATCCACTGCTGTATCTACAACATCCTTATCCATTTTAATATTTTCTTTTTTAACATTACTATTAGTACATAAATTTTTAATACGTTTATTACTTTCAGTGTTAGTTTCCTTTTCACTATCACTACAAGAACTGTTATAATCAGTTAAACTTGCAGAGTCCCATGATACATCACTATCAATAAAAGAATCGCTATCTGAGTAACATGAAAATTTAGAATTATTGACAATTTTACTTAGTAACTGTTTTTTTTGAGTAATGTCTAAATCTTTTTTAATAGCAAAAAATTTATTATCCGCTGCTACTACATTTAAAGATGTTACTATATTTTTATTATTGTTAATTTGATTCAATATGTCATGAGTGATTTGTATTGTGAACATTTTTGCTGCTTGTTCTTTCACTAAAAATACATCAATAAATAAATTATTATGAACAAATTGTTCTTTTTTTTGTATATGTTCAACATATTTATTATAATTTATTGAAGATTTCGTATTTTTCAAAATAACATTTTTTTGTCTTATTACCCTTTTTATAAAAACTTCAGACATGTTACTTACATATAATGCTTTAGAAGCTAATGGGATATATATAATTGGATTAGGTTTGGTATGTAAAAGTCCATATTTAAAATTTTTTATATCTAAATAATCAATAAAATATATTAATATATGACCAGTATTACTAAAAATTAACAAATACAGCTTTTTAACACTATAATCTTTATTTTCATTTTTTTTTTCTTTTTCTTTTTTTAATTCAACATCTCCATTAATCATATTTTCAAAACCATTTTTATATTCTTTTCCATTTTCATTGTTATCATAAGCTAATGTTACAATGTTTTCCTTTTTTAGTATGTTATAATTTAAATTACCATTTGTATATTCTGACTTTGTTAACGCGTCTTTAATATTGTCGCATGAGTTAACGTTTACGCTGTGGTTAGTTGATTTTGTTGTACTAATCCCGATAGTAGGACCAGAACTTACATTTTCTATTTTTGTTTCACCATTAATTGTATTGTTATTCACAAAAGCAGAGGTACCCTCTTGATTTATGTGCTCTATCTTATTCATATCCGAACTAATTGTAAAAAAAAATCCACCAGTAACTGATTCATTATTTAATTTATCTACTATTAAATTAAATGTACTTTTTTTTCTTTTAGTATTTTTTTCTGCTTTTACTAATTTATGTATAACCACTTTATTATCCATATAACTACATACATAAATTACTTCTTCATAAATTTTTTTTATTTTATATAATGGATTTTTATATGAATAATAAATATATTCTTCCATATTACCGTTGTAAGGTAAACTCATATTTGTGTTTTTTAACTTTATTGTTTTATCTTTTGAATAACATAATTTTAAAAAATATAACCTTTTATTAGTAGTTAAATATAATATATTTTTACTACAATAACAAAAGTTAATTTTCAAAACATTTTCATTCATTTTTATGGTA
>CABPSV020000184.1:17500-24210 GCA_902459845.2 Hepatocystis sp. ex Piliocolobus tephrosceles
ACTTTTAAAATTGTCATTTTGGTATTAGAGTAATAATTTTTTCAGCTGCGGATAAATAACAACTTACTGCTAAGTTTAATTAGTTTAAGCATCATATTTATAATATAATTTATATTTTTATAAATCTTTATCTTTAACAAGATTACAACACAATACAACATGTTACACTTGCTTCCACTTCTTTATTTCGTTTTATTATTAAAATATGATTTTTTTTTTTTTTTTTCTTTTTTTATTCAACATTGGGCACATTTCGTATAATTTTCATCATTTGAAATATTGGCGTAGCTGTATATAGATATATTCAATGAATGAAAATATATTGATCAAAGAAAAAGACAAAAAAAAAAAAAAAAAAAAAAAGGAAAAGAAAAATAACATATATTAGTTGAAATACGTTTGGATAGGGTAATATATAAGCTATTTATAAATTTGTGAAACAATTCACCGCATCAATTCTTCTACAATATATATATTATATATATAACTTCAAAATGTTATAATGGTACCCAAATTTTATAATTCATGCAACACTTTTCTTTAACAAATGCTAAATAGAATTTTTTTTTTTTTTTTTTTTTTTTTTTTAAATTATTTTTTTTTTTTTTTTTTTTTTTTTTTTTTTTTTTTTTTTTTTAGTTTCATTTGACTATGTGTGCAGCAATATAAGATTTTAAATTGTATTAAATAATGGACAACAAATTTCAAAATGCTTGCAAAAAAAAAAAAACAAAGGGATATGTGAATTTTGTCAAAAGTACATATTTTTGAATATAAGAAATAAAATTAAAAAACGAATGTAGAAACAAAAGAGGAAAAGATTAAGGTTTGTTAAAAACTTAAATAATGCGTACTAATACTATATATATATATATATACACGTAATAAAATGCGTTATATATATAAATATGAACACGTAATACAAAAGTCTTATACAAGAATTTATTATGAACAAGTAATAAAAAAAAAAAAAAAAATAGATTTATGACACCTAAGTTTAATAGATAGAACAACGAATTCTAAAACTAATTAGCTATTTGCCTGAATGTTCATAAAAAAATAGAATAAAAATACAAAAAAAATTAAAATAATAAAAAAAATTACGTCCAATCCATAAAAATTAAACCATCTATGATAAAAAAAAATAAAAAAAATTAATAAATAAGTGACTGTTATGTAATATAAAATAATGTACCTAAAACTTTGATTGTAAAATAATTAAAAGGGACACTTAACTTTTAATTACACACGTCCACAAAATTTAGAAACACAAATATTATACGTCAACTTTTTATATATTTTTATATGACAATTTACATTCTTATATGTATTTCGCTGTTTTCTTCTTTCCTTTTTTCAATATATTTTGTAAAAATTTAAATAGCTTTAAGTTTATACTTAAAAAAAAAAAAAAAAAAAAAATTGTTTAAAACAATTATACTATCAATTTATGAAACTCTATTAAATTTATTTTATATTTTTCTTACTTTCTTTTTCTTTTTTTTTTTTTTTTTTTTTTTTTTTTTTTTTTTTTTTTTTTTTTTTATTTTTTTTTTTTGTACTATGTATAAGTGATAAATATTATGTAATGTACTATTTATGTTATATGTATAAAATAATATAGTTTAAAAAATTACATATTACTCTTATTGCCCCATATAATAGATTAAAAGTGTTTGTTTTTTTCGGTATATACATAATATTATTTTTTTTTTTCTACTAAAAGTGAAAAAAAAACTCATATACATGTTAAAATATATATATATAATACTTTACATAAATAAACATATATATATGGAACGTATATAATTTATTTATTTCATTTTTTTTTAAACTATACATCACGCACTATTAACCCATAGCAAAAAAAAAAAAAAATTAAGTTTTCAATTTAAGATTTATGAGAACTTTTAAAAAGAAATAAAATAGCGCAAAACACTTTTGAAGAGCGAAGTAAAAAAAAAAAACAAATAAAGTGTGTATATATACATATATATATAAATATATATTTATATATATTATACGAATAAAATAAAACTTATTGAGTATAGGTGGAGGGTGAGAAGAAAAAATAAACAGTATTTGTTTAAAACATAATACATTTGAAATTATGCTAAAATAAAAAACAAAAGGGAATAGAGTAATATATATTTTTATTTGGTAAGAATTTATGATAATAAATACTATATATATATATATATATATATATATATATACTGTATTATGAGATATATAAATATATGATATGATACTATATATATATTGTCGTATATGCTATATTGTATATAGTACTATTTCATGAAGTACTATTATGGTTAATAGCATTATGCGTAGTAACATTGTATATATACAAATATGCATTATGTAGTAAACCCTTGTAAATTTTTAAAATTATATATAAAATAACTTTATATATATGAAGTGTTACGTAGTGCATGTATAACATATTTTATACTTTTAATATACTACCATAGAATGCTTTAATGGATGATAGAATATCATTAAGCGTCTTTATGATGTTATACATTATGAATATATATATATATATTTACATATACCCCCATATATATATTTATACATGCACTTGCATGTATACTTATGTGTTTACTAATATATACATATACATACTAGTTTATCATTTAAACACTTATCATGCCATTATTCATAGTTCTTAATTATATTTTTGTTTATACTGCACTGCTTATTAATACATATCTCTCAACATAAAAGATTTATTAAATATTTTTATTGTTTTTATAACTTTTTTTCTTTACGATTGCTATGCTTTAAGTACATATATATCTATACTAATCACTTGTGTATTATAAAATGTCATTATTTTGTTTTTTTGATTAATCATTTAAATGAGAATGGCATTTACAAACAGAATAACAGATGAACACAAACATGATGTATATATATATATATATATATATATATATATATATGTTTTGACACTATATTATATTGTACAATTTATGTAGATATTTAAATGCATGTGAGATTATGTGTTAATGGTTTTACATGAACATGGCTACAAAATGAAAATTTTGGCTATGCATGTAACTATATACATAGATACATTTATGTAATTTATATAATTTTTTTAACGTAATAATATTTTATTAATATATATATATATATATATATATATATATATATATGTATATTCGTATATATGATATAATTTATATTGAAACTTCATTTTTACATAAATTTATGATCATGAAATGTATAAACATGTGCAAAAAAAAAAAAAAAAATTATAAGATGTTATAAATTTTACATAATTAATTTTTTATTAGAAGACATTTTTATTACTTTCAGTGTGAAAATTCATTAAAATTATATTTGCATTATAAAAAATAAAATCTTGATTAATATTATATTATATTATGTTGTTTACGTTTTAAATATATTTTATATTATTTGCTTCACATTTTTAACATATATTGTATTTTTTTACTTATATATATTTAGTACAGGTTATACTTTTTGATTATATGTTTAATATATTTTGCATTTATTTAAGTTTACATTTACTTAATTTTATAATGTAGACATATGTCGTAATAAAACATATCCATGATATATAAAATTTATATGTTTATTACAATATAAATAAAAATAATGTTGAAATTTCAATTGTGATCATGTTAATTTTATTATGTTGAAAAATATATACATGTAGATAAAATAAAATATAATAACGGATGTGTATAATAAAAAATTCAACATTATATATCATTATGTTTCATTTGCATATATAGCGAATATTTATATAAATATATAATCAAATACTCACTATACTGCAAGTATACATACACGTATATACTAGTAAAATACATATAGCGCGAATACCCTTTCTTCCTATATATACATATATATATATATATATATATATATATATATACATATTTTAATATTTTATCTATATACATATAAGCACATACGTATATCCACTTTATTATATTTATTTATTTTTTTTTTTTTCCTTTTTTGTTTAGTTATAATATAAAATAAACACAATGGAGATTAGAGTAGCAAATAAGTACGCTTTAGGGAAAAAATTAGGAAGTGGATCATTTGGTGATATTTATGTTGCTAAAGATATTGTAACTATGGAAGAATTTGCTGTAAAATTAGTAAGTTGGATAAAAGAAAAAAAAAATATATACATATATTTAATAAAATTAAGAATTATTATCATAAAAATTATGAATTTTTACCATATGTACATATCTACCATTTTTTTAAGTTTTACTATAATATATATATATATATATATATATATTATATTCATTTTTTAGGAATCAACACGATCAAAACATCCTCAATTATTGTATGAATCGAAACTTTATAAAATATTAGGAGGAGGAAGTAAGAATTTTTTACATTAGAATAAGATTTGTGAACATTAAGCTGTGTTTTAATACATAAAAATAATAAAAAACGAATCATGAATAAACATTAAAAGAAACAGAAAAAAATATTTAACTATATATATATATCGTGAATATAAGTAATACACAATTTACTCTTTATTATTTCTTATTCTTTGTAGTTGGTGTACCTAAAGTTTATTGGTACGGTATAGAAGGGGATTTTACTATTATGGTTCTTGATCTATTAGGACCATCCTTAGAAGATTTGTTTACTCTTTGTAATAGAAAATTTTCTTTAAAGACTGTTCTCATGACGGCAGATCAAATGGTAAGTTAAATTGGTTGTTTTTTATTATACCAAATGAATATGTACATATAAAAATGTTATGCATCACATTTCAAAAATCATAAAATATATGTATATACATATATACATATCTATATATTTTTAATTCATTTTTTATTCAACAGCTAAACAGAATCGAATATGTTCATTCGAAAAATTTTATACACAGAGATATTAAACCGGATAACTTTTTAATAGGTACATAACCTTATAAATATAACAAATCTGTAACGATATAATTTTCATACATAATATAAATGTACACACTGTACATACTGTGTTATTTATATATACATTTATTTATTTATTTATTTATTTATTTATTTACTGATTTATATATTTATTTACTTATTTACATATTTATTTATTTATTTAATTAATTTACCTTCTTTTGCAGGACGAGGAAAAAAAGTCACATTAATTCATATTATTGATTTTGGACTTGCAAAAAAATTTAGAGATTCAAGGTCACATACACATATACCTTATAAAGAAGGCAAAAATTTAACGGGAACAGCCAGATATGCTAGTATAAATACTCATTTAGGTAATACTTAGATACAAATAAATATGAATATATATGAACACATTATTTTGGTTCTGTTTTTTAATTAGTATCCATTTATTGTTTATTTATTATTGTTTATTTATTATTGTTTATTTATTATTGTTTATTTATTGTTGTTTATTTATTGTTGTTTATTTATTGTTGTTTATTTATTACGATTTGTTGTTTATACAATTTTGATTGTTTTTTATTTTTTGTAGGAATTGAGCAATCACGTAGAGATGATATGGAAGCCTTAGGTTATGTCCTTATGTATTTTCTTAGAGGGAGTTTACCTTGGCAAGGACTTAAGGCTATTTCCAAAAAAGATAAATATGATAAAATTATGGAAAAAAAAATATCAACATCCGTTGAAGTTTTGTGTAGAAATGCAAGCTGTAAGACATCAATTATATAATAACATACGCATATTAATATATATATATATATCTATAAACATATTATAATTAAAACATGAAATAAGCAGTTATAAAAAAAAATATATATATATGCGGCATTTCATAATATACTTATCATATATTCTATAAAAACCCGTTATTTTATTTCTATTTGTGCTTTTTTTTTTTTTTTTTTATAGTCGAATTTGTGACATACTTAAATTACTGTCGATCACTAAGATTTGAAGATAGACCTGATTATATGTATTTAAGAAGACTTTTAAAAGATTTATTTTTAAGGTAAAAACAAATAAAAATAAATGTAGAAATAATAGATGATTATAAATCCTATTTGAAAAGAACAAAAAAAAAATAATATTATATTATATTATTACATTCCTACATATATATTATTCATTTATGCAATATTCTTTTTTTTTTTTTTTTTTTTTTTACAGAGAGGCATTTACTTACGATTTTCTTTTTGATTGGACATGTGTATATGCATCAGAAAAGGATAAAAAAAAAATGTTAGACAATAAAAACCGATTTGATCAGGCTGCAGATCAAGAAGGAAGAGTAAAACAAAACTAAAATATTTTAAAGCGTTGTTGGGAAAAAACAAAAAAATATATATATATTGCAATTTTTACTGTTGTAATAAAATATTATAATTTAAACAACTCTAATAAGAAAAAAAAAAAAAAAAAAAAAACTGTACTTTTCTAAATGTTATTGTGTAATGTAAATATTTCAACTTTTTTTTTTTTTCTCCCTATAATACCGTTATTAATAATTATTTTTTTATTTAAATTTGTAAGAACACGATTATATAGGTTATTCTCACTTTGCATAAGTTTACATTTTTATTTTATTGTACTTACATATATATATATATATATATATATATATATATATATATTAAGCACAGTAAATAATATATGATCCATGTGTATTTATATATATGTATATATATATATATATATATATATATATATATATATATATATATATATATATATATATATATATAT
>CABPSV020000185.1:0-24170 GCA_902459845.2 Hepatocystis sp. ex Piliocolobus tephrosceles
CTATTTCGCTATTTCGCTATTTCGCTATTTCGCTATTTCGCTATTTCGCTATTTCGCTATTTATCTATTTCTCTGTTTCACTTTTTTATTTTTTCGATCATCTGCTCTTCTTTTTTACACTGTTCCAACAATATTATCAATGTTTAGTCACGTTTGTAATTACTCCTTTTACAAACGTGCGCACTATATTTAACACAAGTGCTTGCGTGTTAATTGCGTTATTAAAAAAACATAAATGAAAAAAAATGAAACAACAACTAATGAATTACTTATATAAAACTGTCATTTTCTCTAATATTCGTTCTAATATATTTATAAAAAAGTTTAAATATGGTGGGTATATTTTAGGAAGATTTTACTCTTTCCTATATATATTGCTTTAACTAATTTACAATATATATATAAATCAAACAAAAGTAATATATATGTATATATATAAATATATATATAATATATAACGCAATGTTAACTATAGTAATATTTAAAATAATAATATACAAGCAAAATCATTTTATATAACATTTATAAGGACTTCATTGTTTCTTCTTTCATACTATTATAAAATGGTTAACTATATTTTAAACAATAATTATATTAATTAAATGTCATGAAAATTAAAACATTTTTAAATTAGTTAAAGAATTGCTTAAATATGTACATGATAAAAGTGTTATTTTATAACTACTCCTATTTTTTTATTTTTTATGTTTTTTCATATACAGTAAAATCATGCAAACATTAAAAATAATATATATTTTATTTATATTTTATATACTTTTTATACTTTATATTATATATGAACATTTTTTTTTTTTTTTTTTTTTATGTTATAAAAAACAATCCAAGTATTTTGACATAAATTTTATTTATAAAAAAAAAAAAAAAAAAAAAATGCTAAATTATAAAACTTTTTTGTGCTCATAACATTATTAACATGTAATAAAATATATGTACATATATATAAATATATATATAATATTTATTATGATTTAATTGCTCCATAAATTATAATTATTAAAAGTTGAGCTAATTAAAAAATAAAAAAAAAATTACATGCTTTATTAGCAAAATTTTAATAATTAAAAAAATTTATATACAATTTTAACACTTCATATATATATTATACATATTTATTAAAATGTTTTGATTTGCATAAATATATATGTATGTATATGTATAATATGTATAATATGTATAATATGTATGTACATATATGATTATATATATAAATACTTGAAAAAAATGCCTAAATAAGTACAAAATTATCTACAAAAAAGTAACTTCACTGTTTTTTTAATTTCTTTATTTTCTTTGCTTATAAAAAGAACATTTTAATAATTATTAATGTATATAAAATGAAATATAGTACATACATATATTTATTAAAACTGAATTGAATAAATGAGGAAATTCCTCACTAATATTTATAAAGAAAATATATAACTTTTAAAATTTATTAATGGATTAAAAAAAAATTTAAATTTTTTTTTTTTTTTTTTTTTTTTTTTTTTTTTTCATTTACGCTAGCATAATTTTAAAATGCCAAAAAAAAAAAAAAAAAAAGCATTATAGAAGAAAAAAAATTTAAATTCCATAAAGAAAAAAAAAAAAAAAAATAATAAATTAAAAATGTGTAATTTTAGCTTGTTCTTTTTTTTTTCATTATAAATTATCTATTTTAAAATTTGTAAAATATTACAAAAAAAATAACTGCGTAAATTTACATAAAATGTAAATAATTATGAAAATAGCTAAGAAATGCATCATACAAGATGTACATATATATATATAATTCTTTTATTTTCTTAAAACTGTCAAACAACTTTTCTATTACTTTAAAAATATCAATTAGTTAATTAATTGAAGCAGAAACTAAAACTATTATGATAATAATATTAACACATATTCTCACATATCAATATGCACACATATTTGTTTTGTCTAATTTTTTTTTTTGTGCTTATATATTAAATTTAAACATGAAAAAAATAATTAAAATCACTGTTCCTTATTTTTTATTGTCACACGGCATCTTCAAAAAGAGTGTATAAAGAAGTTTACCATATTTTGACATATGTTTAAATGTTTAACCTTTTTAATTTTTACAATTTATAACCTTCAATTTTTTTTTTAATTTTTTAATATATATATAGATTTGTGTGTAATTATGTATATATATAAAGGTCATGTTTTTCCGTTGATCAATTTTTTTTCAAAATGTTAAGTACACACATTATAATGCAAAGTAAAATTATTATCCTCAAAAAATTGAAAGAACTTTTAAAAAAATGTGTTTATCTGCGCATAATGCATTTCAATTTTAACACACTATTAAAAATAAGTGTACATATATATATATATATATATATATATACTTACTCAATAGTTGCAAAAAATATAATTTTAAACCTTATACTCATATGTATACAGGTATGTTATATTTTTCAGAATCATTGTATTGGTCAATCTAACAAATGTAATTTGCAAGCATATAGAATATATAAAAACGCTTAAACACTTTTTTGTGAAATATAGACAAGTTCAAATATAAGACATATAAAGACTACGCTAAAATGAAAATTGTGACTATATTCATTTTTTTTTTTATATACTTTAATTCACAAGCATCAACTTTTTTAATTGTTTAGACAATAGGTACATAATTAAAACAGTGTATATATATATATATATATATATATATAATATGCGAATTTTTTTTGTTAATATAATTATGATAATTTTTTTTTTTATTTTTATTTTTATGTCTTATATATATTTTTTAATATCTTTCTTTTGAGCTTTTATTCTGCCATGTAATCATAGTATACATGTTTAATTTATGTACATATACATATATGTATATATGTATATATAATACGTGTGCTTACATAACATTGTCAAACAACTTTCAATATGATAATATACGTGCGAAACTGTTATTTAACAGTTCATGTTTTTTTTTTTTTACATATCGTTAATAAAAACATTTTGAATACATATTTGTCTATTCACCAAAAGTACATAAGTTTGAAATAATCCGTAATATATTTTTTTTTTAGCTTTTTTTTTTTTTTAGCTTTTTTTTTTTTTTTTTTTTTTATTTTTTGCTTTTTTTTTTTTTTTTTTTACAAATTTTTGTTTTAAAGCGATGGCAAGTACTAAGTGTAAAAAAAAAAAAAAAAAAGGAAAAAAACAAACTATAACATAATAACGTATGCATAATAATGTTTGCATAATAATGTTTGTATAATAACGTTTGTATAATAACGTTTGCATAATAACTTTTGCATAATAACTTTTGCATAATAACGTGTGCATAATAACGTGTGCATAATAACGTGTGCATAATAATGTTTGCATAATTAGGTTATAAAAATGTATATATGTATATTTAAGCACCATTTCTAAATATCTAAATGTTATCTTTTTAATTACACTATTTATTTATGTTGTATAAAAGAGTAACTAAAATTACTCAGTTTTTTTTTTTTCTATTCTTTCATTTTTTTTCAGTTTGCTTTAATTACAGTGTAGATAGGATACGTGTATAATATGAACTTATGTCAACGCTTCCTTTTTTTTTTTTTTCTTTTTGTTAAGACAATATTATATAATGCAAATTAGATATATATATATATACATGCACACACATATACATACGTAAGATCAGTAACAGTAATGTAAAGCATGAAAGACAGTTTGTTATCCTTTAAGTACTTTTTTTTTTTTGTTAGAATTATTTTAAAATATTTCCTAATATTCATTGACGGCTTGTTTTTAATTAAGTTGGCATATGGTTCTACAAAGAGCATACCCTTGATAACATGCATATTATGTATAATAATAACAGTTACATTAAAAATAATAATAACAATAGTATTATATAATGTATATTACTCAAACGTATATATATCTAAAAAATGGAGTATACAATATTTTTTTAATTCATTCCTACGGAATAGTACAAAAGAGTACATAAATTCTAGGTCAATAGAATCATCCGATTTCGAGTATGAGAAATTAATAAAGCATTTTTTTTTTAAAAGAGTTTACTATGCAATAAAAAAACAACATAAAAAATTTGAGATATGTATGTTAAAAATTTATAACAGTGCAGTACATTATTATTATTGTAATATAAGGGACATATTATATACAACATTATGGTACACTAGTTTATTTTATTGGAGAAGAGATATATATACTAATTTATGGGATTTAAATTATGTACCTAAATATATGTATAATATTTTAATTATTTTGTTATCATGTTCATATATTGATTTAGCTATTATAATACTTAGCTATAAAAATTCTAGTCAATATATAATGAAATTTCAAATCTTAGTTGATATAATTTTTAGTGCACCTAGTATTTTTTTTTTTTCAGAACATTTATTTTTTTATGATAATAAATTAGATATATTTTTTATTTTAGGTTGTTTAAAAAATGTGAAATTATTTTTAAATATATCCTATGCAATAATAGAAAAACCTGTAATTTTTACCAAAACAGAAGTAAAAATTATACGAATTATTTTAGGAGTAATATTAATATGTAATTCATTTGCTTCAGTAATGTATACTATTCAGTCTACTCATCCTTATAAAGTAGTAAATAATAACCATTTTAAATATTTTTTAAATACATATATAGATTATATATATTTTTCTATAATATCCATATCAACTGTTGGGTATGGTGATATGTTTCCTAGTAATAAAATAAGTCAAATTATTTGTATTTTGTATATATTTACTAGTTTTATTTGGGTTCCTATCCAATTGAATGATTTAATAATTAACATTTTTACAAAAAAAAACACATATGGAAAGCTTATTATAAATAGCCAAAAAATTATTGTACTGATTGGTGATGTAGAACCTAATCAATTAAATATATTTTTTTTTGAATCATTAGCACATGGAAATAAATTAAAGTTTCATATTTTAACTACTTATAGTATAAAATGTTATCAAGAGCAGATAAACATTGCTAATAGTTTTGGCATACCAATATATATAAAAAATATAGACTTAAATGAAAAAAATAATATTAATTTATTATACAGTATGAATGCACATAATGCTTATTGTTTTTTTGTATTTTCAGCGAAAATAAATACTAAAAGTTATAACATAGATACAAAATCTTTTACAAGATTATTAATTTTAAAAAAATTTACACATGAAAATAAAAAAAAAAAAAAAAATGTTATAATTGTTTTACAAGACAAATATGTTTCTAATGTAATTAAATCTATCGGATTTGAATGCTTTAATATAGTAAATTTGAAATATTCTTTAATACTTAAAAATATAAACAAACCTGGTTTTATTACACTCCTTTTGAATTTATTTACTGCATATAATCTACATAATAACGCTCTTTGTTCTGGAACTGAAACAAAAAATAGTACTGATGCTGCTTCAGTTCATTATATACAAGAATTTAATACAGGTGCTAAAAACAAGATATTTTCCTTTTTCGCTCATAAGAACATGATCGGAATAACATATGACAAATTATATAAAAAATTATTTACATCACTTGGTATTATACTCATAGGTATTGAAACAAAAAATATGACTACAACTTTTGAAAATAAACTGAAGAAAAAAAAAAAAAAAAAAAAAATGCTTTTAGACAGTATTGTTAATTTTTATGCAAAAAAAAAAAAAAAAAAAAAAAATATTTATAAATTTAAGTATTTACAATTTTTAAAAAAAAAATATGATCATATAATTTCTGCTAATGGTATGCCCCAAATTAATAACAAACATGTACCTATTAAACAAGTAAAAAAAAATATATACAGTAAAAAAAAACTTTATTATTTATCAAATGTTGATGGTACAATTCGTGAATGTGCGGACACACACGAAAAAAAAAATAAACATCAAAAAAAATACAACACTAGTTTATATACAGAAAAAAATAAAAAAACGAACGATAGTAACACATTTTCCAATTTGTGTATTAATCACCATAATAACTTCAGTAATAACATAAAGCGTAGACAACTATCCACTCGTAATAAAAAAAAAACGAACGGAATAAAAGAATGGGACTATAATATAGTGTTGCATAAAAAAGAAAATATGCACAACTACGACAGTAAAAACATGCATGAAAAAAAAAAAAAAGAAAAACGAAAATGTTATTTAAATTTATTGGGTAAAAATTACATTATAAATAAAGGTGATAAATGTTTAATTATAGCTAGTTCTAATAAAGTAACAAAATATTTATCAAGAGCAAAAAGTTTATTTTGGCTATTTGAAATTAAAAAATTAAAAAAAAAAACTAATAATAATTATATGAATAATAATAACCTTCCTTATAACTTAAAATCAGTAATAGAGACCAAAAAAACTTTTAATAAATATTTTATTTTATGTTCAAACAAAAATTTTAAGTCAAAATCAAATGTAAATAAAATTATAAATATTATGAACAATAATGAAAAAAAAAAAAAAACAAATAAAATGTCTAATTATAAAGATTTATATAATATATATAAAACACCTAAAACGTTGAAAAAAAAAAGTACATTTCTCCGAATATATTCTCAAAAAAATATATGGGGTGATTCAAAAGTTGATTGTGATTCTTTTACATTAGAAATGTCGTCTAAATCATTTGATACACTAATAAATAGTAAAAACGTAACCAGTACATGCGCAAATAGTACATGTGTAACTAGTACCTGTATGACTAGTACATGTGCAACAAGAACAAGTATTACAAATGCTGATATAGCTAGTGATATTTTAAATGATGTTAAAATAAAATCAGATGATCAATACAATACGACTTCAACGAAAAATAATACCACATACTACCAACCACTTTTCGATACAAATATAAGTAATGATGAAAGTATAAATAGTCATATTGAAAGAAAATTAAATAAAGTATACATAGAAAATAATATAATAAAGAAGGATGACACAAATTCAGACAATAAATTATGTTTAAAAGAAGATTTAAAAAAACATACCCGAATAATAAACAACAGCTCGATAGATTTAAAAAAATACAATAATAATAATAATAATAATAATAATAATAATAGTAATAACATTAGTTATGATAGTTACCTTTGCTATAAAAAAGAATGTTTACCTGTTTTTAAAAAAAAAAAATATTTACATTACATTTATCAAACTGAAAGTAACAAAACAAATGAAAAAGAATCTATTTGTTCTGTAACAAACAATAACATAGTTTATTCTTATGACGAAGCATGTAAAAAACATTTTTCGAATTGCCTAAATAAAAAATTATTATTATTAATTAACTATACACCAGATATAATACAATTTATTAAAAAAATAAATAAAAAATATAACATTATTATATTAACAGAAGAGATACCAGATATAAATGTAGTTGACTTATATACATATAATTTTGTATTTATAAAATGTGAATATTTAGATGATTATAATTTATTAAATGCTGGTTTGGTAAAAGCTGAATATATTTTAATTCTACCAACAGAATGTAACGAAACACATGAAATGAACGAAATAGACATGTATAATATAATAATTAGGAGAAAAATTATACATTTATTAAAAAAAATAAAAAAAACTTATTTTGTTAATAATATAATTACTGAATTAATAAACCCTTCTAATGTCATTTTTTTAGAAGAAAATGCAATGATCAAATTAAAAGAAAACAGATCGTCTTATAATGATTTTTTCCCATATATAAATTGCTCACCATTTTATGCAAGTAATTTAATATGTGAAAATATGTTATATAATTTTATGGCAAATCATAAAAGTTTTAATAAATATGCAGTATGTAATAGTACATTAAAATGTTTAATAAAAGAAATTAATATAATATATGTTTATACTTTATATAAATATTTTGATTTTTCTTTAAAAAAAATTAAAACGTTTAATGAGCTTTTTCATTTTTTGTTAACGATCAATATTACGCCTATCGGTTTATATAGAAAAGGTAACAAATATGTTCCTTATTATATTTACACAAAACCTACTGAAGACTGTGCGTTACGATTTGATGATATAATATATATTTTATAAAATAATGTGTCATTCATGTGTGCTTATGTCAAATTATGGCAAAAAGCAGACAACAGTGAACAAAAAAAAAATAAAAAAAAAAAATAAAAAAAAAAATAAAAAAAAAATTAATTATTTAAATTAAATATTCAATTTAAAAAAAAAAATACACGATTTTTAAAGTTTCATACTAAAAAAAAAAAAAAAAAAATAATAATAATAATAATAAACAAATAAATAAATAATAAATCAATAATAAATAAATAAATAAATAATAAATAATAAATAAATAAATAATAAATAGGTAATAATAAATAAATAATAAATAGGTAATAATAAATAAGTAATAAATAAATAATAAATAATAAATAATAAATAAGTAATTAATAAATAATAAATAAATTACGTTTAATTTGATTTTTGTTTTTACGTTTTGTTACCTTTTCTTATTCATTTTTTAACTTACACTATTGTTTTTTAACTTATCTTTTTTCTTGTTTTCTTTCTTTTTTAAATCAAAAACATTTAATATTTTAAGTTAATAATAAAAGTGCAAAAAGCAATTCGCCCTTTAATTATATTTATTATTGCATTTGCAAATAAATTATTTTTCACTCATTATATATATATGTATATGTATATATATAATGTGTGTGTGTGTGTGTATGTGTGCCACTTTATTTTGAAAAAAACATTTTATAGACTTAATACACTTAAAATTATAAAAAAAATTGATAAAAAAAAAATATATATTTTTTTTAAAACATCGATAAAACAAAATATGTACATATTTACCTATCAATTTATCCAACAATTTAACTATATATATACATATATCTATCTGTCTAGCTATATATATGATAAGCTCAAATGAAGTTTGAAGTTCGAATTTTTTTTTTTTTTTTTTTTTTTTCATAATTTGTAAAATTAAACAACTGTTCATAGGAAAATCCTTTTTTTTTTTTTAACGAATGCATGTGGGTTCTTTTAAACTACATATTTGTGTATCTTTACACATAATGTCTTGGTAAAATGCCAGGTCATCTCTTTCTATAATTTTATTAATTAAGCTTAAAAATTGATAAAATTCATTAACTATAGGTTTCATATAATCATGGCTAGTGTTTTTTATATTTTTTGTTTTTCCACCGACGCTTCGATCAAAATACCTGATTACCGTCCTATAGTCTTGAACCAAATCATTCTGTGTTTGTGGTTGAAATAATAAAAGTATATAATATTTATAAGTAATAAAAAAAATTTAATAATTTAAATGGGAATTTAAAAATGTAAAATTATTATACTATAATGCTAACAGAAAGAGTTACTAAGCTTTACATGTATGTATATATATATATATATATATATATATATATATATATATATACGTTTACTACTTTATATTATAAATGTTAGCTTACCGTACACCTAAGATGATATATATGGTGCATGTTCTCCATTATGTAAAATTTTTGTACAGGTTTAAAATTGGGATCTTTACAGAAATTGATTTGGAATGCACTGTAAACATTGTATCTTAATTTGTATTCTGGAAGTAATTCAATCATAACATTTTCAGCCTTTTTTTTGCTTACAATTTTTTCCTAAAGATAAAACAACATTTTTTATAAAATATGAATAATTTTGGTAACGTATATATGTGTTTTAAACTTGTGTCTACACATTCACATATATAAATATATTATATGACAAGTTTTTTAATTTTTTTTTTTTTTTTTTTTTTTTTTTTACTGTTCTCATTTTTGTAAGGAAACTAAAAAACGCAAATACTTTGAAATGCTTTATAAAAAAAAAAAAAAATGTATACATGACAAAATTAATATACAAAAAATTACACACATGCATGTACGTATGTATATATATATATATATATATATATATGTGGACATGTGTTTACATATGTTTATTTCATTACACTTAAGAAAGGCATTGTTAAATTTAATGCAGTATCTGTTTGATATGAAACTAGAATAACGCGAGATTCATCAAGATTACTACATGCTAATGCGTTTTTTATAAACATATGTTCATTATATTTTATTGTAGGATGATCAATATCGGGGTAATGGATAACGTAAACGTTAAAATTTAGTTCCTGTGCAACTTTACATTAGTATGATTCATATGTGTTTTGGTGTGCGTATGTAAGTATGTACATACGTATGTAAAAAAAAAAAAAAAAAAATAAATAATAATAATAATAATAGGATAAAAGCTGTTTATACAACTAATCATGCTACCGTTCATAAAAAACATAGGCATAAACATAGACATAAGTATATATATATATATATATATGTATGTATATATATATTTATTACGTCTTCCAAATTTTGACCCTATCCAATGGTCAGGACTCATTAATCCCAAAAATACAACGCTGTATTGAGCACCTTCGATTAACTCTAAGGTAAGCAAAAAAAAAAAAAAAAAAAAAAAAAAAAAAAAAAAAAAAAATAAATAAATAAATAAATAAATAAATAAATAGGTGAGTAAAAAGGTAAATAAATAGATGTATAAGTAGGTGCATAAATAAATAAACAAAAATTTTAAATTAAATTATTTCGTTTTTTTTTTTTTTCTTTTTTTTTGTAACTTACTCACACTCATTACAATATTATGTTGCATGCAACGCGTGTCAAGATCAGGCTCTTTTTAAATAAAACAAAAATAAAATACATATATATATATATAAATATATATATATATATATATATATATATAGCTGCTTATAATGTATATAACATCAGTTGTACATGTTTTTAGATTTACCATTAAAATGTGATAATACAACCATAATAATTATTCCAACAATAGCGCATTGGATACAGCTTAAAAGTTTTAACTATAAAAAAAATATATACATATAGTACATATATTAATGTAAATATTAAAATAATTATATGATCTTTAAAATATTGAAAGTCAAATAATAATTAAAAACGCTCAATTTCTTTTTCATTTTTTTTAAGTATAATATCCTTACCGATATAATGTTTTTATTATTTTTATCTTTGCACAACAACCCATAAATCACAACTAATCAAAATAACACAATAAAATAAAACAAAATTACGTTTAAAGCGGAATATAAAATAAAGATCAATAAGGAAAAAAACAATTAAGATTGTGTGTATTTTAATATAATATATAATATTATTATTATTATTATTATTATTATTATTATTATTATTATTATTATTTTTTTTTTTTTTTTTTTTTTTTTTTTTTTTTTTTTTTTTTTTTTTACCTATAGTCCATCCTATATATGGTAAAAAAGTAAAACCCAACAGATAAAAAATTCGAACACTTTGATAAAAGAAGAAAGATAAACATTATATAATATGACAAAAAATGTGCCTAAATGTATATATATATAGATAGATATATACATGGTTTACACCATTTCTTTTTTAATTTTTTTAACATGCTCATCTATCTACCTTATTATTCACCTACCACGCTATTTATCTATGTATATAAATAAGTATATAGATAAGTATATAAATAGATATATATATTTTTTTTTTTTTTTTAAATTTTACATTTTTTCATCCGTGCTAAATGATTTACTAAAAGGATTTTTAAAAATCTCAGAAAATTTTATAAATTTAAACTTTTCTACCAATTGTTTCGATTCTTTACTATACTTATCATTTAATATATCAATAGATTGACGTATACTATCTCGTTTTTTATCTTTAAAATGTTTTGATCTGTTTTTATTACGCATTACAAAAGATGTATTACCCATTGAGTCTTTATCATAAAGAGTACTATCGTCATATTTACCCTTTTCTAATTCGTCAAAATTTTTGGAATCAATACTTTTTCTCAAATTACTATAATCCTTATTTAAAGTAACACCTGAAGATAAAAAATTATTTGCATTTTTATTATGTTGTAAGTCTTGATAATTTATATTGTTATTATCATATAGTTCTTCTACACTTTTTGCATTTAGACCATTTTTATTATATAAATACCCACCCCCTTCATTTAATTCCTTTTCTCCAGTTTCATCATATTCTTCATTTGCTGTTTTTGACTTTCTTTTTCTAATCATTTTTTTTTTTTTTTTTTTTTTTATTAACAAAAAAATGTATATATATTTGTAATTGTGGATATACTATAAATTGATACTTTAGGAATAAGCACTATTTTATTCAGTTAACACATTACATAAATAAAAATAGTATTATTATTTATTTTTTTCTTAGTAGTACAAATAAAACTATAATCAGGTTTGATACACATGTATATATGTATGTGTATATATATGAGTAGATGTGTACGTGTGTTTCTACATTTTAATATTGTATATATATATATATATATATATATATTCCTCATTTTAAAATATTAGCCACAAAGTTTATCCTGTATTTATTAGTTATTTCTGTTAGACAAATTAACAGTAAAAAAAAACAAAAAAAAAAAAAAAAAAAAAGCCAGAAAAAAGGAAAGAAAGTAAACCAAAAAAAGACAAACAAAAAAAAGTAAGAAAATTATAGGAAGACAAAACAAAAAACAAAAAAGTGTTTTTTTTTTTTTTTTTTCGTACAAAACGAATAAATTAAAAATATAAAAAAAAAAAAAAGCAAAACAAAGCGATAGGAAGCGATGGGAAGCGATGGGAAGCGATGGGAAGCGATAGGAAGCGATAGAAAGAAATAAAAAACTAAATAAATAATTATATATGTATTTATATTACTAAATATTTTTCAAAAAAGGTAAAAGAATTACATATAATTAAATCGATTTAACTAAGCCTAAATAAAAAATATATAATAGACAAACACAGTGTAATATATTAAATCTTATAAAATAATATATTAGCAAATATACATGTTTACTTCTAAACCTGTATACATTTTATTTAAGAACATAAAAAAATAAATAGAAGTTGATTATGTAAGTTTTTATTTTTACCAATTCGCATATTGTCTTTTTCAAATATTGCATAATATTTTTGTAAAAATATTTGTCCAAGAACCTGTAAAAAAAAAAAAAAAAAAAATAATAAAATAAAAATTCTGTTTTTAACTATATACATACTGTATACACTTACTAGACATATATTACATACATGTATATACACTCTTATAAGTATACATACTATTTACAAAAAAAAAAAAAGGAAGTAATTACATATAAATATCCATTAGATGAAGGAATGTTTATTGGCATAAATGCGAAATTGCATGGAGTTTTTAAAACGGGGTCAACTTTAAAAGAGTTAACAATATAATCATCAGGTGTCAATTCAAATTCTTTTTCTTCACCTATTTAAAAAAAAAAATACAAATATAAACATGTATATGTTTGTGGATATATATATATATATATATATATATATACAAATTTACATATAAATTAAACCCATTTTTTATCGACTATTAAGCAACGTTCATAATATATTATTTATGGTACCATTTTCATTTAACAAAATGAAAGAAAAGTTTTTTAAATATTTTTTGTTTCTACAAGAATAAACAGGTCTTAATAATCTGCTTAATAATATTAAATCTAAAAAATAAAAAAATAAATAAAAATAAAAAAATCGTATTTATAAAGAATGCTTACCATTTTATATTATTTATTTTCGTAAAAAGTAAATGAGTAAAAAAAAAGTAAAACCTTCTTTTGGTCCAGCAATACTAGAAGTTCCAGTGTCAACAACTGCTTCACAATATCCTTCTATTAATAAAACAAAATATATAATTACATAAATTAAAAAAAAAAATAAAATTGTAACTATATCTAATACTAAGGTTTAAAATTAAAACGTGTAGGATCACATGGATGCACGACGATATAACATATGTGTTATGTACATTCATTTTTATTCTATCTAATTATTTATTTTGTGTATACTTATTGTTATTATAATTATTATTATTTTGTATACCTATATTATTTGCGCATACGTTTAAAAAAATACCATCAACCTTTATACCTATCTTAAATGGTGATAAAACGTTTTTATTATATATATATATATATATATATCTGTTAATGCTATTTTAACATTTATCAAAAATGGGGTTTTTATTTATTTTTTTTTTTTTTCTGCATTACCAGTTTTACTGCCCAATACTTTTTAGATATCACATCGAACCAATCTATGTTAGCATTTTGCTGAATGAATCTTAAGAAAAAAAAAAAAAAAAATAAAAATAAAAAAAAATAATACAACTGTTTGCACACATGGACATAATATACGTGTACATTATTTTGTGTTTATTATTATTATTTTTTTTTTTTAATTATGCAAAAAGTTGTTAGCATTTTTTTAACCCCACTTTTTATCATATCCCCCAAATGTTATTGCACCATCATCGTCAACATTTTTTGGATAGTAAATGGCGAAAATGTTTTTTTCTACATTATGTTTTGGAATGTTGTAATCTAATAATATTTTTTTTGTTGAATCTTCTGAAATACCTAAACCGAACAAGCCATCGAATTCTAAAATGAAAAAAAAAAAAAAAATAGATAAAAATGAATAACTGTATACAAATATACGTACACATATCTATCTACATATATATATATATATATATATTTATGTATGTATGTATATATTACACACTACAATGTTAATTTAAAAAATAATGCACCTATTTTTTTTTTTTTTTTTTTTTTTTTTTTTTTACGCATATCGGAAAAAGGGTCGTCTGATATATAACTAGCTACACCAAACTCTTGATTTTTTACTCTATAAATTAACAATAGCATAAATTCATCATATTAAACACATTTAATATATATATATATATATATATATATATTTTTATTACATTTCTTTTATAATAATTTAATTTTTTTATTTATAAAATGGAGTGTTGTATGAGTTACTTAATATTCCCTATGTGTATATCATCAGATACATAAGCAATTTTAATTTTTCCGGTTCCGAAAGAAATTTCAACAGGATTTTTTTTTTTTATTAACTTATAATTTTTAGATATATTATGATCATATTTTTTCTTATTACGACAAGCTTTTGTAAAACAATTTTTTGAAGGAATCCATAAATTTGTGCTACCTAAATAAAAATATATACACATATATATATATATATATATATATATATAAAATTTTAAACACATGTTTGCACATTTCGTTTTTAAAATATTTTTTTTTTTTAACCGGTGTCAAAGAGAACTTTAAATGGTTGAGGTGGATTTCCAATATGTATTTCTCCAATAAATCTTATAAAATTAGGAAAAAAAAAAAAAAAAAAATTGCTTGTTATATAACAAAATAAATTAACTTATTTTATTATTATTTGTTTTTTATGAATAATATATAACAACATGGGAGAAATAATAGATATTAATCCATTTTATATTATATGATCAGGTCTATATATATATAGGATATAAATACGATTGTTAAAACTGTAAAGTAGTGTTATATGTATATGTTTACTGTCTATTGGGGTAACCACCCTTTAATATGATTGTTGAAATTCCTGCATAATTGTATTTTAAAAAAATTATTTTTTTTATGTTTTACATTTCTAATTATAATCAACTATATATTTTTATTTTTTTATGATAGTAAAATTATACGTTTTGTACAATGTATATATATATATAAATATAAGCGTTTGCTTTTTTGCAAATCGCAAGCTTTATTTATTTATAACAACGGTACCTAATGTGTTATATTTCGGTATCCGTAAATTTTCTCTTAAGGGTTTTACAGGAACAAAGATCATTAAAAAAAAAAAAGCAAAAAAAGAAAACAGAATATTCATTTTAATTAATTTTATTTTAAAAATTAGTTGTTTAAGATTTTTAATATAACGCTTTCAAAAAAAATTATATTCTTTTTTATATCAAAGTAATAGACAAAAAAAAAAAAAAAATAAAGAATTTTTTTAATACAAAAGTGCTATTTTTTTTATTACTCTCCCTTAAATGTTTTTTTTTTTTTTTTTTTTTTTTTTTTTTTTTTAATTCAGTTTTATTACTTTTTAATTTATTTATTTACTATTAATGGTTAGTTACTATTGGTTCGAGAGGCGTATTTATTATTAAGTGCAGGTGAGTGTGTATATACATTATTACTTTAAATAGGCCATATCATACTATACTTTTTTTTTTTTTTTTTTTTTTTTTTTTTTTTTTTTTTTGTTCAATTAGACAAATATCATATTTGTTATAATCAATTATTTAACCGTAATGAAATATATTAAAAAGAATAAATAGGAGAACAAAATAATAAATAGTGAAAGAGTGAAATCCAAGAAAAATTGCTTTTAAATGTTACAAGCTTTTTTTATACAACAACAATAGAAAAAAAAAAAATAAAATGAAATAAAAAAATATAATAGTAAGAAAAGATAAATCTTAAAATTTGTGATTTCTATATGTACGTATGTATGTATGTATGTATGTATGTATGTATATATATATATATATATATATATATATATATGTGCCAATGTTAAAATTTGTGACAAACTTTTGAAAATTTTAACATATATGAAAAATTGCAAAATGCGTTTTTTTTTCTTTTTTTTTTTTTTAAATAGTGTTTAAAACTTTAATTACAAGTTCTAATTGAAAAATGTTCTTTTTTTTTTACCTTTAGATGTCTAATATTAAGTAAATGCTGTTTAAAAAAAAAAAAAACCAACTACCGAATTGATTAGTTAAATAAAATTAAATAAAAATAATATAGTTCGATTGATTTTAAAACTATCCTATATTATGACGTCGTTTTTATTTTCATCTTATAATATACACTTCACAATATACAAATTAGCCTTTTTAACTATGTATAAAATTTTACTTCACATATTCGATTGATCGTTCATATGGTCACGCATCTGTTAAATGTTTTAATTAATTAATCATTTATTCATTTATCTATTTATCTATTATCTATCTATCTATTAATTTGTTTTATTTGTATGGTAAAAATAATAGTTTTTTTTTTTATCTCATTATAATTCTTTGTTTTCTTACCGCTTTTAAATTTAAGAGCCACTTTATTGTGATAGTATGTATTCGTTTTATCATTAAGACAAATAAAATTTTCTAAAAATAAATCAAATAATGATATCATATTTTTAAAATAGTATGATGTTATAAAAGTTTCGTTCTTTAAAACTAACTTATTTATACTGTTTTTTTATCATATAAAATTATATTATATAGCACTACTATAAGTAAAAATATTTACAAAGCTTAAATTTATTTGTTACACCAAAAAAAGTTAGTCTCTTTTTACCTCATATTTTTATGTGCAAAAAAAAAAAAAAAAAAAAAAAAAAAAAAAAAAAAAAAAAAAAAAAACATATATACAAGCTACATACATAGAAAAACATACGAAATTGAAATAGCATTTAAGTAGATAAAAAAAAGATAAATAAACATTTAAGTGAATACATAGCGGTAATTTTTGTTTTTTTTACATTATCTATAATAATATTGACTCACACATCTTGATAAAAAAAATTATTTATAATGTTTGTGCTTAGCTATAAGAGCAAATGTTTTTCTTTCATTATAATACACATATATGCACGTACATATAATAATAATTCCCCTCAAATACTATCTATGCATTAGTATCAACTTATTTTATGTTTTCTATTTTTTTTTTCTTTATATTTTCTAACTTTTTTTTACATAAATACATATATATATATATATATATATTTTATATTATAGATACGTATGTATACGCAACGCATGTCTGTATATTTTACTTTAATATGTTTTAATGTATTATCATATACTTGAGTGTTGATATATGTTTTTATTTTTATACATTTAGCATATATGATTCCATTTTCTATCAAAATGTTTTGTTGTTTTAAGTCTTATACCCATAACCCATAACCCTTTTCCTCCTTTTTTTTTTTTTTTTTTTTTTTTTATTTTTTGCTTTTTTTACCAGTTTTGTATATTTCAGACATACATATGATTATGGTACACATGGTTATATGTGTGTAAATATGGTTATATATACATGAGTTTGATCATGTATTTTAATATAATTTTAACTGTTTTTTAAAAACATACACGTTAACACTATTTTATATTTTGTTTGTCATCCAAAATTTAGTTTCATTATTATATGTTGTATTTTTTTATTATATTTTGTATTTTTTTTATCATATTTTGTATTTTTTTATCATATTTTGTATTTTTTTTTTTTTTTTTTTTTTTTATGGTGTGTGTGTCAATTTTTAATAAGAAAAAACTTTTTTTTTTTTAAAATATAATAAGAATGGACTAAAAAAAAAAAAAAAAAAAAGAACATAGAAAAGATCAAAATGGAAGCTAACGAAATAAGTGAAACGTTTATATGCACCTGGATTAAGGAAAAAATAAATTTTTCTAAATATACTTTTACCACATTATGGAAAAGTGATTATAATAAAATAGTTCAAAACTGGATATACAACATAACATCTAAAATATTATTTATATATATTAATGAATGTAATAAAAATGATGATAATGATAATAATAATGATAATAATAATGATAATAATAATGATAATAATAATAATAATATAAACTTAATTTTTTCTTATGATTTTCCGAACGAAATTTTAGAAGAGAAAGTAGATGAGTATATGGTATTTTTAAAAATATACAATAAAAAAAAGATAACAAGTGAAAATATAGATAATATGATTTTATATAATAAAGTGAAAAGTAATATACAAAATAATATTTTAAGTTTAATGGATAAGGCATTTATTCCTATGACAAATGTTAAAAATAAATTGGCTATAAATTTATCACATGATTTTAACATCAAGACAATAGAATTTATGACATATATAACACAAATATTTACCAAAAACAAATTAATATATTATCCCAAAATTGCACCTAAACAACTTATGAATTCAGCAGATGACAAAAACAAAATTCAACTATTAGAGAGGTTGTTAGACCAATGGATAAACGACATTCAAAAGCTGTTTAAAAACGTAAGTAAAAATATATATACATATATATAATATGCTTATAAATGTATCACTTCAAACGTATATAACAAAAAAGTACTTGTCTTGTATTGGGAGTAAAAACTAATAATAATAATAATAATAATAGTAGTAATAATAATAGTAGTAGTAATAATAGTAGTAATAATAATAATAATAGTAATAATAATAATAATAATAGTAGTAGTAATAATAGTAGTAATAATAATAGTAGTAATAATAGCATAATAAAATTACGTTCACTATGTTCATTTTTTTTGCAATTTCAGATTACTGATAAAAAAATAATGCACATAACTCTGTGTCAATATATAGCCGATGTTAAACACAAACACAAAATTTTAAAGGATTTATTAGAAGAGTTAAAAGTAGATCCCATAAATTGCATAATAAATGTTTTAGAGATTAGTAATTGTGCAAATGTAAAAAAGTATAAAGAACTGGTTAAAGACATAAACGAAAAGTGTGATGTATTAGAGGAAAAACTAAAAGCTTTAATAATATTAGAAGAACCATTTGAAAATTTAAATAAAATTAAAAGTATTGAACATTTTTATGATATTTTACCTACTGTAGTAAACAGATTAAAATTAATTATTATGTTTTCGAAATTTTATACAAATTCAAATGAAATAAATAACTTAATCAAATTATTACTAAACGAGTTTATACAAACATTACAAGATTATATTGATTTGTCTAAATTATATACAAAACAAGTTAAAGAATTATCAGACGTTTTAGATGATTGTATTAATTTTGTTTCTAACTGGGAATATCTTCTGAACGTTTCGTTTTCCAGCTCGACTGAAAATGCCACATTTGACTTGATAATGGATTGTATCAACCAATCGAATGTATGTTAAAAACGTGTGTATGTATATATATATAATTTTCTTTTTTTTTTTTATGTGCGTGTGTGTGTATAAATATAACTTTCTTTTTTTTAATGTTATGTATTTGTGTGGCTATATATTTTTTTTTTTTTTTTTTTGTGTACATTTTTTTTTTTTTTTTGTCTATACTCCTATACAGACATTGCACCCCCCACACACATACACTGGTTCTTTTTTTTTGTACAGATCGTCGCATTTAAAACCAAATGTGAAGATATAAAAGAGATATGCTATGCATGTGAACAGTTTTTGTTTTGCATAAAAGAAGACGATATACGTTCATTTAGTTTTGAACATTACTACATAATAAAAAAAGGATTAAACGATATACAATATACATTTATGAACGAATTAAACAGAATACGTACATTAAAATATAACATTTTAAGTACAAATCATAATAATAACTGGTTTTGTGATTTTGATAAAACTAAAGAAATAATAAAATTGTTAGAAGGTATATTTATAAATTTGATTAAAATATCTTTTGAGAATTCTATGAATATTGAAAATAGTATATTTTTATTTGATAAATTTTATAATTTAAGTATAACTAAAAATATAAAATTATTTATGAATAAAAAAGTAGTTGATATATGGAACCAATTTATTGATTATGTTGAATGGTACTCTAAATATTTTACAAACTTTTTGGATAATCCTTTAAATTATTTTTCTTATACTAATAGATATGAATATCATTCTTCTTGTATTATTTTGGCTAAAAATGTAATTATAAAACTACAAAGAGTTTTTGAAAAGTTAAATAACTTGTCTTATATGCCAAAAGTAAAAGAAAGCGAAATAGCGTATGATAAATATTTTTATATTCAGAATTTTATTAATACATATATAAAACAGGTTAATAATATTTGGGTAAACGAACTAAAAACATTCGCTTCTAAAAAAAATAACTCTCTTATGAATGCTTTACTAGATAATTCCATTTTAATAAAAGTAAATAACAATTATATTGAAAGCTCTTATAATACTGATATAAAAAAAATTATAACAGAAATAGGTTTTTGGTTAAGTTTAAAAGGGGAAAAACTATTTTTACCTAATATAATAAATGAAATATTACATCATGATGAACGATTAAAAATATGTAAAGAATATGTTAACAGATTAGTACGAAATTATAATTCTATATGTACTATGATAAATAGTGATAAATATAAAATTTTTGAATATATGTTACAAAATATGTACAATAAAATTGAATCCACTGTTTTTAAATATAATTGGAATAAAGACAACATAAAAATAAATACACTTTTTAATATAATTAATGAATGTATCATGATAAAAAAAATTTATGCAAATTTTCAAAAAAAAAATGAACAAATAAAAAATATTTTAAACGAAACAGAGACTATTACAATTATGTCCATCGATGAAAAAAGAACATATACATTAACCGAATTTGAAGAAGAACAAAATAAAAATATACAACAAGTAAAAAGTATATTAGAAGATAAATATATCAATATTATTAAAAATTTAAAAGATATATTTACAATTGTTGAAAAATATTCTAATAAAAGTATAAATTCGTTTAAAAGTTATGTAAAAAATATTGAAAAAAAATTTCAAAAAAAATATTTTATATCATTAAAAGTCTCTTTATATAATTATTATAAATTATTAACAAATAAAATTACAAATGATGAAGTAGAAAAATTCCCATTATTTAAAATCTATATTAAATTAAATCCTGAAAAAAATCTCACATATGATTTTTCTCTACAATCAGCAAAAAATCTGACTAACACAATATATAAAAAAGCGGAAGACATATTTTTTAGTTTTGAAAGTTTTAATCTTATTTTATTTAAAAAAACACAAAAATCGGTAAAAAAAAAGTTAGCATTTACATTTCATACTAATACAAACAAAACTAATGAAAAAACTACGATAGATGAAATTAATGCAGACGACAATAACAAAAATGAGTACAAAATACCATGTACAAAACTACTCAACCAAATAAATGGAATCTACTCGAATTTTATGGAAAAACTCAAAGAAAAAATTAAATGGTTAAAATACTACAATTTAAAATTACTAAACCTAAATGAGCAAGACTTGTTGAAAAATCTATACGACGCGGAGGACACGATGAAGTATGTGTGTGACCAAATAAATATCATTAAAAATTTGGAGGAAGCCACAAAGAAAGACATAAACAAGGTAATTGCATCGGTATATATATATATGTAAACGTGTATGTGTGTGTGTATGTGACTGTAAACCGGTGTTTACATACTGTTATAAGCTCTTCTTTTATTTTTTATTATTTTTTATTTTATTTTATTTTTTTTTTTTTTTTTGCTTTTCTCTCCACTTTTCCCTTCCCCACTCCATTCGCAGCAAATTATATTATTCATTGAAATAAACTTGAGCATATTGAAGGAAGAACTATTAGCGGATTTCCAAAAATTCAAGACGAAGCTTTTGAACCATATTAGTGATAAATGTAAAAATATTTTAGAAGAATTATATTCCTTTTTTAACGATAATACAAAAAATTTATTAAAAACACCTGGTAGTGTAAACGAGCTTACTGAACATAATAATTTATTGATTTATTGTAATAAACATTATGAACAATATAGTAAAGAATTAAAAAAATTAGAAGATGACTATTTAAAATTAATTGAATTAAAAGGAGAAATTAATGAAGAAGAAATAGTAAAGTTAAAAAATTCAGCAAAATTATGTGAAAGTTTTAAATCTTTATTGGAAGAAAGTAAAAATATATATTTAGATACAAAAGAAAAAATGAAAAATGAAATAAAAAATTCTTATAACGAGTTTAGTAAATTATGGCAAAATAAAAAAATTATGTTTTATAAAGAAATCCCAATAGCTATCAATAATAATCCACTAGAAGTTTTAAATGTAATTATGTCACATGAACAAGATTTAAAACATATAAAAGAAATACAATCAAAACTAAAAAATAAAATTAATCTATTTAATATTGATGACGTATGTGCTGAACAAATAGAACAAATGGAGGTAGATTTAAACCATTTAAGATATATATGGGAAATGTTACAATTTTGGAAAATTGTATATGATTTTATTAAAAATGTTAATATATTTTGTTTGTATGATATACTAAATGAATTAATTGTTATGATAAAAGAGTATAAAAAAATTAATTTAAGCAAAATTTTGTATTTTTTAGAAGAAGACGAGAAAAGTGATATTATAGGTAAAAATAAGAGTACTGATACGGAGATGCAGTTGGGTTATTCGAATGTAGGTGTGAACATTGTAGATGCAAACGCGGTTGGTGTAGATGTGCATACGTCTAATGTTAACACGTCCACATCTAATACGGAAACAAACACTTTGAATCGAAATAACTTACTCCTTACAGCTGATAAAATCATAAACAATAGAGAACAGTTGAATGATAGAGAACAGTTGAATGATAGAGAACAGTTAAATGATAGAGAACAGTTAAATGATAGAGAACAGTTAAATGATAGAGAACAGTTAAATGATAGAGAACAGTTAAATGATAGCAAGGATTTGGATAAAAACAAAAGTTCGAGCAACAACAACGACAGCACGCGCAACAACAACAGCCCCAGCAACAACAGCCCGAATGATAATAAAAATTTGAGCATACACTTATTTTTAACCAATATAAAGATCCACTTTTTAGACACATTTGAACAATTTTTAATATTTATGAAAAAACGAAACAGTTGGGAAATATATAAAGAATTAAAGAATAATGTAGGAAAATTAAAATTTACGTTAATACTAGTAGAGATGTTAACAAACAAATGTATGCGGTACAGACATTTCAAAGAAATTGAATTAAAAACTAACATATCGTGGAACATGAACAATATCACGTTAAAAGATTTAATAGAAAACAAACTATATGTAAATATAAAATTTGTTACGATGTTATATAATACAGCAGAAAAAGAATTGTATATTGAAAATAATTTAAAAAATATAATTGATAAATATGAGAATATGAAATTACATGTACAATATGATCCAGATTCTAGTTCTTATTTAATAAAAAATAGTGAAAATATATTTTATAATATAAACGAAGATTTATTTCTATTGAATAATATAAAAATTTATAATTTTGATATAAATTTTATTAAGAAGACTGAAAAATGGGAAAGTGTGTTAGGCAATTTATATGATAATTTAGAACTTTTATTTTCTATACAAAATAAAAA
>CABPSV020000188.1:0-14992 GCA_902459845.2 Hepatocystis sp. ex Piliocolobus tephrosceles
TTCCGCATCATCTCCAACACAAGTATTTACTACTATACCTGGTGATACATTCTTTTCATTTTGTTTCTCTTCTACTTTTTTTTCTTCTACTTTTTTTTCTTCTATTTTTTTCTCTACATTTTTTTGTTCACCTGTAGTAATGTTATTTATTTTTTCCCCAACAAATTTGTTACTTTTCTTATCTCCCACTAGATTCGTGTCATCTTTTTCGTTTATATCACTTTTTTGAACTTCTATTTTGATATTTTTTTCATTTGTTACGTCTGTTTGCTCACCCTTTTGTAATTCTGTCACATATGTTGTTTGTTCAAAGTCCAATATTGATATGTTTTTCTCTTGTTCTATTTGTTCATCCTTTGTATTTTCCAAATTATGGGACTCTTTTTCTTGACCTTTGTTTTGATTGTTTTCTTCAGCACATACGATTGGGGGACACTGTTGTTGTTGTTGTTGTTGTTGTTCAGTTTTTGTATTTTTTTTTAAGTTCTTCACATTATTATCCGAATTAACTGTTTTATTTGTATCATTTGCATCCTCTAAGTTTGCCTCAGAATTTGAAAAATCATTATCCGCATCTAACGTTGTACCGATAGTTACAGATTTGTTGATGCATTCGGATAATTTTTCTAACACCTCGTTTTTTTTATTTATCATTGTGTTGGTATTAATATTATCATTATATTGGTCAATATCCGAAAAACAACCTTTATCATTCGAAATGTAAGAATTAAAAGTTAAGTTCGTTGAAGAAGAATCTGAAAACGGTTCGTCAGATTCGTTTGTGTATTTATTAAAATCGTTAGTGTTTTTTTCACTATCATTTTGTAGGTTTTCATTTGGGTCGTTCGTATTTTTTTCAAAACTATCAATATATTCTGTATTTGTTTTTATAAAGTTATTTATCTTCTCTTTATTGTTGTCAAAGTTAGTACTAGCATTAATATTATCATCATTATTATTATTTTTGGTAATATTTTTATTGTTGTTATAAACATATGGGGCAGTTATATCAGACAATGTGTTAGTTACTCGATTGCTGTTGTCATTAACCTCTGTTGTTCCCACATTTGAATAAACTGAATCGTTACTATTTAATTGAGTCCATATATCTCCATCTATAAAACGTACTATGTTTTTTTTTTTTTTATTAATTTCTTCGTAAGGTGTGAGAAAAGCACATGCTTCTTGAAAAGCTTTATAAATACAAGTAGTAAAAAATAGTTCAGTGTTTTTATCTAATTGTAACAAACCTTGATTAAATAAATTTTGAAAGAAGCTAATATAATATTGATTTATATTATCCACATTTTTAATATGATTTAGTTTAACCCAATCTGAAAAAATCATATTTATGTTATTCTCAAATTCTTTTGTAACTTCATATGGCTTTGGTACTACACGTACACCTCCAACACCCTTATCTTTAAAAAAATTTTTTTTTTTGTATTTTCTTTTTTGTAATATATTCCAATCATTGTTTAAACAAAAATCTATTATTTGTGTTAACGAAGTTATGTTTTCTGGATTCATTAAAACTTTTAAACGCTTCATGTCATATCTTAGTTTTTCAATTTTGCTGTTTTTTATATTGTTAATGGAGATAGCTGTTATCGATACATTTGTCTTGTTAGAATGTGCGTTAAAATGACTAGCACACTGTTTATATTCTCCTACATCTGTTGTTGTCATTTGAGAAACGATATTGTTTTTTTCCATAAGTTTCCCGTTCTTCTGTTCGTGATTATTGGTATCAAATTTATTATCAGCCTGGTCTTCTTCGTCTTCTCTTTTCAAATTTTCCTTATGTTTATCGATAATAGTTTGTATGTTCTCGTCACCTTTATCACCATTATCACCTTTATCACCTTTATCACCTTTGTCACCTTTGTCATCTTTGTCACCTTTGTCATCTTTGTCACCTTTGTCACTTTTGATACTCTTCTCTTCTACTTTCTTTTGCGTTTTCTCTTCATTTTTTCCGTTTTGCTCTTTTTTTTCTTTTTGCTCGCTTGCCTCTCCATCTTCATTTTCACCGTTTGTTTTTTTCTTTTTTTTCTCTTCGTTCAAGTGAACTCCTTTTCTGTCAACAGTACATTGATCTTTACTATTATCTACGTGTTTATCTTGATTGTCTTTTGTTTGGTTATTTATGTTACTACTAATCAGCTCTTTTTTGTTTTTTTTTTTTTCTTCGTTTGTTGTTAGGTTTTGAGTGATTTTATTTTTGTGCTTTTTTTCTGCATCTTTAGTATTTTCTTTATGAGTTTTTACGTTTTTATTTGTTCCGTCTTGAAAATACTTTTCATCATCGGTTTTTAAAAATTCATCCCAGAAATCTATAAAATCTGTAATTATAATTGTATCTTTATTATTTTGAATACATTTTGCATCTTCTATTAATTTTTCAATAGCTAACTGCATATTCATTGGAGATAATTTATTTGAATAAATTATTTTTTTGTTAGCTATTTCATTTTTGTTTTTTATATTATTTAAAATTTTAAATATATTTTCAAAATCTTTGTATCGATAAACTTGAAAATCTATTAAAATATATTTTAGTAAGGTAATAATAAATTCAGTATATAAAATTATATCGGTGCTTGCAAGTGTAAATAATTTTTCCAAGTACAATTTGTATTTTTCGACATATACCAAATTGTATCTAATTAAACCAGCAACAACACTCGGATTATATTTATAAATATTTTCTACATGAGTAGACGTAAAAAGCAACGATTTGAGTAATTTATTTAATGCTTCTTCTTTAAGCAGTGTTTCTTTTTCCTCCTTTGCTTGCTCTTTTGCTTTCTCCATTGCCTTCTCCATTGCCTTCTCCATTGCCTTCTCCTTTGCTTCTTCTGTTGCCTCCTCGTTTGCTTTATCTGTTACCTCAACCTTTGCCTTATCTGTTACCTCCTCTTTTGCTTTATCTTTTATTTCCTCTTTTGTTTGCTCTTTTTGCGTCTTTTTCTCATGATGATCTCCTTGACGTTGTTCATTGTGTTGTGTTTCTTTCTCTTTTCCATTAGTAACCTCACGTTCCAAGTTGTTCGTGTTATCACTTAAAGGGAATATGTTTTTCATTTTTGACTTCTCTGCGTCGTCCTTTAGTAAAAAATTCGAAATTTCCGATTTGTTGACATCTTTATCGTCATTACTTATATATTGTGCGTAGTTAACCATAATTAAATTTGATATGTGGTCTTTTAGCATCGGACATTTTTTTTTTAATTTTTCAAGTATACACATGAAAACTTCAACATAAATACTAGTTAATTCGTTTACTTTTTTATTAGAAGCTTGTTTTTTACTTTTATTACTTAATGTGATATCAACAAGAAATTTATATATTTTGTTTGCATAATAAAGAATAGTTTCATTTTTTTGTTGTGAAATTGATGCTATTTCGGGGATCGATTTAATCAAATTGAATATACAACCATCTACAGGTAAGCTATATAAAATGTATAAGCTAGTTTTATGGTAATTGTCATATGTATATTTATAGTTTGTATTAAATAATAGAGGTGGTAATGCAACAATATCTTTTATAGAGTCTTTTAATTGGTTTGTAGCAAGTTCTAATTTTTTTAAAACTTTATGTAATTGAGCATTAACAACTAATGGTAATGTATTTAATATTGTATTTTGTTGGTTATTGCTTATATTTAAATTATTTTTTATGTTATTATTTATGTTATTATTTATGTGTTTTTGTGCATTTGTATTGTTCGTTTTGGTCGACATGTTCGTATTGTTATTACTGCTCAAGTTATTGTTACTAGCGTTATAAGATATGTTTGCTTTTTTATTTGAACTTTTTTCATTTTGTTGAATAATGTTGGATCGATGTTTATCATTTGAAACTGTTTTATTTGTGCCTGTCACATTGTTTATTTTTTTGTCATACGTTTGTAAGTTTTCGTTCACATAGTTATTCGATATTTTGTTATTTTTATTTGGTGATCCTACAATTGGTGAGCCCACACCTTGTGATCCGTTTTGATTTTCTATGTTGACATTTTTATACATCATAGTAAAGGCCTTCGTAGCAAGATGTAACGTTTTTAAAGGAGATATATTTAAAAATTCTTTATATACACTTAATTGTTTATTTGATATAGGTGCTTTTAAATTTAATGTTTGTGAAAAATCAGCTTGTAATTTTTTTGCATTAATAATATGAATAGGATCTAATATTTTATTGTTACTTTCTTTAGCTAGTTGTCGTGCTAAAAGTGATGGAGCTAATGTTTCATTCATGTCAACAACTGACTTTTCGATAACTGCTTGTTCAATTAAATTACAACCTAATTCTAAATTATCCGCAGATAATATTTGAACAACTTGTTCAATAAGTACCTGATCATTACAATCTTTCGTACTAGTTGGTTGTAGTAATTGTCTCAGATGTTGAGTTAACGCGATTTGTAGTGGTTCTTTACATGTAGCTAAGGCTAAGGAGCTAGCTAAAGACGCGACCATAATATGTGATGCTTTACGAATGATATTTTCATCTTTTTCCATACAAAAATCTTTACAAATTATTTCTCTTGTAGTTACACAAGATATAGCTACTGACCTTTCTAAAACAGCTGATATTATTTCTTTTATAGCTCTATCTACTGCTATAGGTACAACACTTTTTAAGCTCGGTTGAATTTGAAATAAGGCTATAGATGGTGATATAATTACTAAATTATTTAACTTTTGTAGAAATCTGTTTTTACAAATATTAACATTATTCATGCCAATGTTATTATTAGTGTTATCGGTTGATGTAGAAGTATTATCATGTATGTTCATATCGTTATACACACTGTTATTATTATTACTAAAAGGATTATTATTAATACCAGCAGCATTGTTATTATTTATAGTACTTGGATTGAACTTTAAGTTGTTGTAATTTTCATTCATATTGTTCTGTTCATTCATCATTATGTTATTACTACTGTTATTAAAGTTGTGATTGTTGATATTTATAATATTGTTAATGTTTTTATTTACATTATTTAATACCTTTTTGTTTAAATTTGATGTACCTACATTTACATTTGGAGGTGGAAATGAAAACACTAAAGTTGTGTCGTTTTTTAATGGGTCAATTCTGTTTATATTAGTTTGATTCCAATGCAATACAATATTTTTTAAATTATGCTGTTTATTGTTTTTATTTATATACTGTAGTTTATTTTGATTAACTTTGTTATTTGCTAAAACGTTTTTGATGGATTGATCGAGTTCTTGAAACCTCATTCTATCGTTCGTGTTGTTCTCAAGTCCCTGGTTTTTACTGTTATATTTGTTGTTTTGTTCAAATCCACTTTGTTCGTAGTTATTTTGTTCGTATTTATTTTGTTCGTATTTATTTTGTTCGTATTTATTTTGTTCGTATTTATTTTGTTCGTATTTATTTTGTTCGTATTTATTCTGTTCGTAGTTATTCTTTTCGTAGTTATTTTGTTCGTAGCTATTTTGTTCATAGCTATTTTGTTCGTAGCTATTTTGTTCATAACCGAGTTGCTCATAACTACTTTGCTCGTATCCGCTTTGCTCATAACTACTTTGCTCATAACTACTTTGCTCGTATCCTCCTAACTCGTAGCCACTTTGCTCGTACCCATTTTTCTCGTAACCATTTTTCTCGTAACCACCTTGCTCGTAGGCACCTAACTCGTAACCGATTTGTTCATAATTATAATTATTAGAAAAAGTATTGTCATGATATTCTGTACCTCTATCCTTAAGATTGGTTGTACCTAACCCATTCATACTCATAGTTCCCACGTTTTTAGCTGCTTCATCATCCATAACTTGTTTCATATTTATATTCATAAATAAAGGATTATTAATATGAATATTCCTTGATAATACAAAATCACTTTTTTTATTTTGTGGAACATTTCTTTTACTTAATAATACAGTTCTATTTTGATATTCATGTATATCTAATGCTAAATTTTTGAATAATACTTCTACTTCAAAAATGATATATGTTTTCACATTTGGTAATTCGTGTATTTCTGTTAATAAGCATAACATAGTAGTTGTCCATGGATTTGGTGGTTTAAAATTTTTGGATAATTTAATTGATTCTAAAATTTTACAGACCATTGGTAATATACAAACTAAACAACCTTTATCATATGCTTCAAACAAAACTAATTTTAAATCTAGAATTTTTGATTTGATTGGTCTATTTCTACCTAATGTTATAAACCCTAACCATGAACCTAGATTTTTTAATACTGTCCTAAAAGCACTAATTTCTTTTAACTCGTTAATATATTTAAATAAGATAAGTATACATTCATATGTCATGTTGATGATAGTTTCTATAAGCATGGGATAACTAAGTTTGTCTACAAACTCTAAAAATACGTTGTGTAAATTAACTTCTTTTGATGCTCTTGATTTGACGATATAAAAAGCTAACCAAGCATAATGTTCAGGATTCATAACTTCTTTTATAATTTTGGTTTTTTCTTCGATATTAATTAAACATAAAGAATTGAAAGTACTAAACACTTCTCCTATTATCATTGAAGAAGGAACTAAAATGTTTTTTGTTATTTCGTTATTATCCATTAAAAATTCTATTTGACCTAATCCAAAACCGTTCACATTATTTACGCTTAAAGTGGGTGGTAAGCTTACTTGAACTTGGCCATAAAATATTTCCATCACATCGTGTGGCTGTTGTTGTTGTTGTTGTTGTTGTTGCTGTTGTTTTTTTTGTGTTGATTGTTGCTGTGTTTGTTGTTGTTGTGTTTGTTGTTGTTGTTGCTGCTGCTGTTGTTGCTGCTGCTGTTGTTGCTGCTGCTGTTGTTGCTCTAGCATATCTTCTTCACCCATTGTAATTGCATCACTTGCGTTGTTATTCACATTAGTAGCATTAACACTTTTGAAAGAGTCTAGTAATACATTATTCATGTTCGCTTCTCGTATATTTTCATCTACATTTAATAAGTTATTATAATTATTTAGTTCTTTATTCATATTTAAATTATTATTAGGCGTATTTATATTTCTTTTAATATTCTTATTTTCATTGGTGTAATTATTAAATGATTTGTTTGTAGAATATAATTCGTTTTTTGTGTTGCTCATATTATTTAAATGCTCAGTAATTATCATTTTCATATTGTTTATGTTGTTGTTCATGTTGTTGTTCACGTTGCTGTTGGCGTTGCTAGTATAAGGATAATTATTCATTTTCATATTATTGCTTTTTGTGTTATCATTCAATGTTTTGTTTTTATAATAATTATCACCTCGGTTTAACAGGTTTAGATTGTTTATATTTGTTGCTAAAGGTTGACCTGCCACATTTGGAGCAACATTTGAAAAAGTATTGTTTAAAATGTTATTGATATAATGAAGCAAATTATCGTTACTAGTATTGTTTATCTGTGAATTGATACCATGTATTGTACCAATTTTATTTACACCCATTGAATAATCCATGCACTCGGTATCATTAAAGTGAGTATTGCTCATTTGCTTGTCGCTAGCAGCATGGGGACTATTGTTATTTTCATTATTGTTCATTTTATTATTACTTATGTCTGCATTGTTATTTAAAGTGTTATTAATCGTATGATTAAATGAATTGTTGTTATTATTGCTACCAGTAATATTAGCAGTACCAGAAGTATTAATCGTATTATTCATCTCTCGAGTCATAATTTTCATATTTGCATGCATATGTTCAATTATTGCTTGCATAAGTTGCTTTCCACCATTTTCTTCCAAAGATAATTCGTTTATATTTTTTAAAACATTTACATTAATAGAAGATAAGTTTTTTAAATCTTCGGTTGTTAATTCAGATACTTTTTTATAATTATTTCCTAAGACTCTAACCGATATAAGTTTCATTTTTGTTATAGTAGATATAGGCATATATGGGTAGTTTCTAAAATATTCTGCCAATTTGTTTAACATTTCATTACATTGAATTATATAATGTGGATTATATATCATTAAGTTAGTTTGTGATATCAGAGCAGTTAAAAAATTAGGATAACAAATTACCGTATCTTCGAACTGTTCCAATGCTGTTATACCAAAATTAAACATTTTTGTATCTACTTCTTTTTTTAAGGCTTCTATAATACACTTTTGAGCAATATCATGTGTATTTCCATAGGATATTAACAATCTGTACTTAATAAGTTTACCAAATAATTGAGCAGTTATGTTTAATTCTTCAGGTGGATACTTCGGGAAAAATCTACATTCATTAAATAGTATAAGTAACATTGCCTTATAAACGTCATTATTTTTAGACCCTGGAGGTGAGCATGATAAAACTTTCATAATACCTAACATAGCATTTACTGTAATTTCACCAGTATATAATTTTGCAAAATATCCATTTACCTCCGCTTCATGTTTGCTAAGAAAATCTTCGTCAACATAAATATTTACATCATAATTTTTGTTCATTTTTAGTGCATATTTTGTTTTTATACAATTAAATGGGGGGATGATACTTTTACTGTCGTTGAACTTCTATTTATATATATATATATATATATAGTTATATGTATAAACGTGTAGATACATATAAAGTTATATACACGTACGTACAAATATATAAAATATACAGACAAGTACATAAAATGTACATATTTATTAATTATATAAACGTATTTAGGTATAAACATATGCATATATATATGAACAAATATATAAATGTAAAAATAATTTTATACATATATATATTAATGTGAACATAAATATACAAATGTAAACATAAATGTATGTATAATTACAGGTATAAATATGTGTATAAATACATATTTAAATACTTGCACAAATACATGCATAAATACATAAATGTTTGTATAATTATATAAAAATAAATATATTTCTATTGACTTTTTTTTTTTCTTTTTCTTTTTTTTCGTTTTTTAATTTTATTTTAATTGCATTTATTTTTGTTTCCTTCAATATGCTCACATATAGTATTGTGCCTTGTTCAAATTTTACAAATTAAAAACAGGAGTAAAAATTACTTTATGATGTTTACTAAAAGATGTATAAATTTCAAATGGTAAAATATATAAGTACATAAATGTGAATAAATAAATATATATATATATATATATATATATATATATATATATTTTTTTTTTTTTTTTTTTTTTTTTTTTTTTTTCCTTTTTTTTCTATAAAATGCAAAATTCATATATTTATATATATACAAATATAATTTGCTTCTGTTCACCAATTTTTTTTTCTTTACAAACAAAAAAATGTAACAGTATAATATAATATTTTAGTGCATTCGAGTTACTATAAAATGTACAAAATTTTTATAATATTATAAATATACCAATATTGAGGGGTTACAAAATTTTGGCACCGCTTATATATATATATATATATATATATATATATATAATATGTATATATATATAAACATTTATGCATTTATAAACATATACATATAAATATTCGTAATTATAAATCTTTATGTAACTGAAAACATTTGCGCCCTAAGTTATGAAATGTATGTTTTATATATTACATATATTTATATTTGTGTTTATATATAAATACATATATATTATAATGTACTTATCCGTAAGCTTAAAACTTATATGCTAACAATATATATGAAACACATTCTCAAATTTCAGTACAATGTTCTTACATTATTTTTGTGTTACTAATTACAATTTATGCATAATACATAATATAAAATAATTTTTTGTTCCTTTTTTTTTTTGGTCCTTTAATTTTATATTTTTTTAATTTATTTTTATTTACTTATTCTACATAAATTTTTTTACTAAATTTTATTTTCTTATGCTATAAGCTTGGACAAATATATATATATATATATATATATGTATATTAATTATATATATAACATTTTTTTTTTTTTTTTTTTTTTTTTTAAATTAAAAATTGAATGTTAAAAAAATGAAAAATGTATGTATTTCATAAAAAATTATAAACTTCTAATTTTATATAAGGTATTAAATGTAAAGAATTTTAATTAGTTTTTGTAAATAAGGCGACACATATCTATTTATTAATTCTATTTTCCATTATATTTGGCGTATTACATACAAGCCTAATCTCTTGTTTCTATCTTTATTTGCTTTTTTTTTTTTTTTTTTTTTTTTATTTGTTTGTTTCATTGTTTACTTGCTTATTTTTTTGTTCATTTGTGTTTCATTGTTTGTTTGTCTGCTAGTTTGTTTTTTTGTCTGTTTGTTTGTCTGTTTGTTTGTTTTTTTATTTGTTTTTTTATTTATTTTTTTATTTGTTTTTTTGTTTGCTTTTTTGTTTGTTTTTTTTTTAAAGGTGGAAAGGAAGTGGGTAGTTGATTTAATTTTTTTTTTTTTTTTTTTTACAAGGTTTATTTTTAAAAAAAAGAAATCTTTGATGTGTGCATTTTCATTTTATTATATTTTCTTATACACAAAGCTTTATATAAAAATCATGCGTGGAGTGTATTCTAATTTTGTTCCCATTTATATATGTTTACATACATATATATATATATATATATATATATATATATATACTTAAACATGGTAACAATTGCAATGCACAAATTTCTTATTGTTTACATAGAATATACACTTACAAAATGTTTATAAATATTATATACATATTTTAAGTATATGTTTATATTCTTATTTATGTATATACCTATTTACACATTTGTGTGTTGTTCTATATTTATAAAAGTGACTAAAAAAAGTAAAATTAATAAAAAATAAATGAAGAATTCATCTTTATTTTATTTGTAATTTTAAATATATTAAAATGTTAAAACCATTAGTATAATTGTTAATTTATGTAGGCACATATTTTGGTTTTCGACACTATTCTAAAAATGAAAAATATATTTCTATAAATAAACATTAAATATATATTTATTAGCTTGTTGGAACATAGTTAAACATTTACTATTATAATTTATCATTTTTTTTTTTATACATACGTACGTGTTTTTTTTTTTTTTTTTTTTTTTTTTTTTATGGTTAACATTTTGTTACATAATTGTTATACCACATTACGTTGTACTTATTTTTATGATTTTTTTTTTTTTCTTAAGTTTAAAGATTTACTGCTATTCATAAAAAAAAATAAAATGAACACTTACCGCTTTGATAAAATGTATTATATAATTTATAAAAACTGATGATATAGTAATATGTATTATATTATATATAAAATATGAATAAACAAAACACGTATCAATATAAAAGAATGATTTATGATGTTATATATATGTATATATGTAAAAAGTTTTGATTGTGTAAGTTAGTAGCGCATATATATACATATATATACATATATATACATATATATACATACATATACATATATACACATAAATTTAATTTGATTATTTGCAAATTGATTTTCGTTTTTAGTTTTATTTTTCTTTGTTTAAAAAAAAAAAAAAAAAAAAAAAAAAAAAAAAAAAACAGCTTTAATTTTTTATATCAAAAAAATAAACTACATTAAATTAAGCATATTATTTTTTTTTTTATTTTGTCTATCTTGAGAATGCTTTTTCATTTAATAATTCATTTAAAGTTGACTTTGTTTTATTTTAATTTTTTTTTTTTTTTTTATTATATTTTATTATTATTAATTCTTTATAAATTTTTTTTTTTAAACAAATGATATAATAAATAATTATAAAATTAACAATAGACTCATCGGTATAATGAAGTGATCCAATTTAATTTGGTTATAATTAAGCGACAATAAGAGGTAGCATAAATGAGATGTATTCATATATTAACATTACTGTAGAATTATGTGTGAGAAAATTCCCTCCAAAAAAAAATTAGATAATGTGATATAAAACAATTTGTAAAAATAAAAAATGAAAAAAAAATAATATACTTTATAAATTTTTTTTTTATTAGAAATTTTTTTTTTTAATGTTATTTGATTTTATATTATTCGATTTAATACGATTTGACCTTTGTTTTTTTGTATTATTAATATGTATACAAAATTATTCATTAGCATTTACTTATACAATTGTTTAATATGTTTTGAACAATATATTAATATATTTTTTTTTTCAATTTATTTTATAATTATACTAAAAATATTAAAAATGAAGCAAAAAGAAAGTTAAAAAATAAATATAAACTATACATAATTAAATATATGCAATTGAAATGTAATGGATATATATATATATATATATATATATATATATATATATATATATATACATATTCTAAGATATTTAGATATGTTTTATGGTATAATCAAATAAATTTAACTTTTTTTTTTTTTTTTAATAATTATTCTAAATAAAAAAAAAAAAAAAAAAAGACCTGTGCAAGTAGCATAAATAAATGACTGTAACATAAAAAGAAAAAAAAAAAAAAAAAAAAAATGAATTAAGTGATACATTTAAATTTATGTATTAGTATCCTTAATTTGAGCTTCTGTTTTTAATAATTTTCTTATATATTTGGGTTTTTTCGCAAGAAATTTTGCTCTTGCCTGTTCACCAAATTCACCTTTCATAATTTTATATTCTATCCTTGTGAAATTTTGATAAACACCGAAACCAAATATTCTGGGTATACAACAAGTAGGCGTTTTTAAAGTTTTATAATTTGGATATGTTTGTAAAAAAAGATGAGGAAAGGAAGTTCCAAAAAATGCCCCATCTAAATACATATTCTTTTCATAAGATATTTTGTATATTTCTTGACATGATGGGCAATATATATGTACAGGTGCAATTCTAATTGATTCATGCAATCCAATTGGTAGTACATGATACTGTGCACAACTAACTCTTGGACATGTTCCATAATCACCTTTAGTATATTTATCTTTCATTATAGCTAATCCTTTAGGTGTTAATATAAATTTCTTATGTAATGTGGAATATAATAAAGCTGCATCTCCTAAATACTTTTCTTTACTATCATCCTCATAATTAATAGGTGAGTCTCCAAGAATAATAGAAATCAACTTATCAACATTTGAAACAACCAATTCTATTTCATATGAGTTATAGGCTTCCATTATATACTCAGCATCTACTTCTACTAAAAAATTAGTCAGAGACTTATTAGTAAACCATTTTATCCATGATGTGCTTATTTCCTTATAATAAGTATGTTCATTTTTATAGGAGCTATCAAAATTCATTTTATTTTATTATACAACTTAGGATCTTTTATCACACCTTATGTATATATGTATGTATAATTTTTCGCTTTCTTAAAATACTCTTATATCAATATACCTATATATATGTATGTATGTATGTGTACTGAACAATTTTATCAGTTCGTTTGACCTAAAATTGCTATTTACGTAATTTTATATTAACATTTAAATAAAAGAAATTAACAGTGTTATATTTAATATTTGCTTCTTTTTTTTTTAATTTATACATATATGATATTTTTTGTATTGTTACAAAACACCTTTTAGAATGCTTAAATGGTTCACTTATTTCATGCTACTATTTCTTGTGTTTTTGAATTATTGCTATTATTGCTCTTATAATTATTAATATTGTATTATATTTAATTTTTTTTTTTTTAAGCATTCACAAATAGCTTGCCGTTGTATTTTATTTTAACAAGGTTATATAAAAGTTATATATATTTTTTAACCATATATACTTAAAATATATATATATATATATTGACTGCTTCATAATATTGTTATAAATTATTACATATATTAAATTTTTTTTTTTATCCCTTAAAAAAAAAAAAAACGTAAATAAAATATAAATAAAAAAAAAAACGAAAAACAAAATATCATATGAATTTAAAAAAAAAAGTAAAATGTTCATAAAAGTATAAATATGTTTATATATAACTAAATGTACTATATATATATATATATATATATATATATATATGATTTATGCATATAATTATGGGTATGTACCTTTGCTTGCTTTTTAAGAAAGTTCTTAAAACCTTTTTTACCTAAATACTGCAATTAAAATCAACTACTGTTACCAGAAAACAAACAATTTTTAATTTCAAAATTACGAAAAAGAAAAAAAAAAAAATAATATGTAAATATAAATATGTATATATATATATATATATATATACGTATGTACGCATGCATACTATAATAGCGCATATTTAACTCGAGTATTTTTAATGAAAAACGAATAATTTATGATTTAATACTACCCTGTTTATTTATGGTTTAATTCTGTCATTTTTTTCCTTTTCTATTTATTTATTTGTTTTTTTGGGAAACTCTTATTTAAATTCATATGTAAAAATATAAAAATGTATATGAATTATATACATATATTTTTTGCTATACAATAAAATATATATTGGCAAAAAAAAAAATAAAATAAAATAAATATTATTTGCGTAAAGAGTATATTTTCATAAGCTGCAATCTGCAAAATAAAAAATATATATATATATATATATATATATATATATATAAATCAATTCTTAAATATAAGTTAGGGAATATATATTTTTTCTCCTTATTACAAAACGAAACTATATTACTAGAGTTTGTGTTTATAGGTTTATATTTAAATTTTATGCCTATATTGTATGTGTTAATTATTTTATGTATTATTATATATAATTTTTTTCTAGTGTAATGCCTTTAAAAAGGTAGTATAAAATTTATATTAGACTAGTATCTAAATAAAGAATAGAAAGGAGGGAAATAGAAAACAAAACGAAACAAAAAAAAAAAAAAAAAAAAGAAAATAATAAAAAGATAATAGAAACAAAAGATGTTTTATGAATTAATAAAAATGTAAATTTATGTTTAAACTATTTAGTTGCTTTAACTGAGTTTAGCTATTTTATTCTTTATTGTTATTTGTTTTATAAAGTAATAGTATTCGTTTTTGAGCATGTAGCTATAATTAAATATTTCTAACTTTTTTTTACCTTTTTTTTTTTTTTTTTTTTTTTTTTTTTTTTTTTCCTTTATGCAATCATTACAAAATAAAATAGTATATTAT
>CABPSV020000189.1:0-11728 GCA_902459845.2 Hepatocystis sp. ex Piliocolobus tephrosceles
AAAAAATTGGTGTTTTTTTTTAAATTTTTATCTTCTTTAACAAAATTAGTGTAGTAAAACATATCATCATAGGTTTCATCATACCAACTAAACGAACTCGAAGAAGAGCAATCACTACATTCATTTAATCTGTGCTTAATAAAAGCATTATTGTAGTATTTGTGTTTTATGTATGTTTTTTTATTTTTATTTATTCTTTCAGTTTGTTCGTTATTAACAAAAGAGTTTAGGGATATTACACTAGAACTAGAACACGACAACTCATCACTAAAATATGAATTTTCATTTGTTGCATTTATAACTTCGGTAATATAATCATTATCATCATTATTATTATTATTATTATTACTATTACTATTGTTTTGTTTATTATATGTATGATTAATACTATTGTTATTTTTTTTATTTTTATAAACAATGTCATAATCTAAAAAACATTTAGCTAACTCTTCATTATTGATATTAATGGCATTACCTTCAGTTGTGTAGCCAACAGTAACTTTCTTTTTTAGTTTAGATAAAGTTTGTTTGTTTATTTTAGTTTTACATACTTCAAAAAAATCTTTTTTTTTTTTTTTTTTTTTACTTGCTTCATCACTTTTCGTTTTCAACTTATTTAATTCTTCTGCCAACTCTTGATAAGTTTTTATCTTTTTATTTATGTTATTAAATATTTCATTGTATTTAGCGAACTTGTTTTTTTTCTTTTTATTTCCCCGTGTTATATTCCGTTCTTCACTATTTAATTTTTTTTCTAGTAACTTTCGTGAGGTTTCAAGTTCAGACAAAGCGTTGCTTAACAAGGTGTTAACTGTTTCGTTATCCATTGTGTATGTATGTATGTTTGTATATATTTTTTGTGTTATGTGGGTTTATTCCCTAGTCTGTTTATTTTGTTTTATTTATTTATTTATTTATTTATTTATTTATTTATTTTTCTTTTTGCATTTCATAAGAATAATTGCAAATTTTTAACTAACAATATGTTTTTTGTTACTTTTTTTTTATATACAAAGCCCATTTGCCATGCCACGCATTTATAGGTATATATTTATATATATATATATATATATATATATATATATATATATATGCATATATTTTTTTTTTTTTTTTTTATTTTATTTTTTTTTTTTTTTTTTTTTTTTTTTTTTTTTTTTTTTTTTTGCCCTCCCGTATGTGACAACTATGAGCTTACATTTTCAGTCAATTTTTTTTTTTTTTTTTTTTTTTTTTTTTTGTTGTGCGATTTTGTTATATACATATATTTTTTACCATTATAATATTACATTTTGTTATTTAATAGCTCATAAAAAGAATAATAATTTTGTGTCAACAAAAAAAAAAAAAGAAAAAAAACTAAGTTTAAATATAGCATTACAAAATAAATAAATAAATAAATAAATAAATAAATGATAAAACAGTTGAGTAAACGAATAAACAAATGTGTAAATGATTAAATAGATTGCAAAATAAATAACAAATTTGCGTATAATCAAATTTGTAAAACCAATTGAACTACAAACAGCGAATCTTCACACCACCTAAATAGCGTCAAAAAAAAAAAAAAAAAAAAAAAAAAAAAAAATTCAATAAAACTATTGTAAATGATATATATATATATATATAGTAAAAGTAGTAGTATCTATAATCATTCGTGTACATGATCCCACACGTAAATAACATTGAATTGTAAGTTGCGAATAAAAAGGAAATAATAATATTAAACGTACCTACGTTCGTTTTTTTTTTTTTTTTTTTTTTTATTAAGCATGGGTTTTTTTTATACGGACTATCATAAACCATGCGATAGAACCATAAAATTTAAGAGAGCTAGGATAATATATGTATTAGGATTTTTTCTATTACCAGCATTTGTAACATATATTGGGACTAACTATTTCATTTTAAACTTTTTTCTTGAAACTTTTAGACCAGTAGAAGTACCTAAAGAAGTGGATTATAAAATTATTAAAAATATTTATCACGGTAAGAAACCACCATCAAAGAGTTCAGATTATGATGATAATACAAATATCTAATGATAAACAAAAACACAGAGCATTTCATTTGTGTTTATTTTATGTGATATTACCTCTAAGAAAATGTAAAAAATAAACAAATACATGAAAAATAAACAAATATATGCAAAATAAAAAAGTACATACAAAATAAACAAAACTCAACCAGAGAATTCAAATATAATAGATATACACCTTATGTCAGCTTTGGAACTTTAATAGATTTATGTTATTTATATAAATAAATAAAAAAAAAAAAAAAAGACCATTTAAAAAGATGATTGTATTTTATCTATTTTTTTTCTACCATCAGTACACTACTATTTTATTACTTCTGTCTCAATTAACATTATTCGACATCTTCTGATTTTTACTTTTTATGTTTCGTTTAGTTTCGTTTCGTTTCGTTTAGTTTAGTTTAGTTTAGTTTCGTTTAGTTTAATTTGGCTTAATTTGGCTTAATTTGGCTTAGCTCAGTTTTGTTTATTTTAATTTATTTTAATTTAGTTATTTTTATTTTTATCTTTTTATTTTTATTTTTTTTGCAAATGCGCATATATACAGATAAAAAAATATATGCATTATATTGTTATAAACTTTTACAAACGTAAAACCTACAAGTGTAACAACACAAGCATTAATAAACTTAATACAAATACATACACCCTTGCAACGATTTTATAATATAAAAAAATAAAATATACATTGTCATATGGTTTGGTTTTTGTGTATAATAATATAATCCTCAGTGGATATACTTTGCTCATTTTCCGATATACATACTTTTATTTTGAATAATAGTCTATATTACTTAAGCGCTACTATGGATGTACGTGTGTATATACGTATAACAAGAATACAATCAAAAACAAGAGCTGGGAGCTGAAAATTGAACGAATAACTGAACTGAAAACTAAAAATTTAGCAGAATAAATTTTTTTTTTTTTTTTTTTTGTACATGTTGTCCCAAATGATTTATTTATTTATTGTATTTATTTATTTATTTATTTATTGTATTTATTTATTTATTTTTTTTGTTTATTAATAATAATATCGTCTTAGTCATTATTTTATATTGTATTTAAAATGTTTACTTTCCCTTTTTTTCGCCACTCATACATATACGATTATATACAATTTTATGTACCTAATATCAGCAATTAAATATATGTTTGTAATTTAAGATAAACATGTTGCATGTACATATATATATATATATATATATATATATATATATATATATATACACGTTTAAACAAGTGTGTTATGTGTTAATTGAATTTGTTCAGTTCTATACATGTGTTACAAAGGAAGAGTTTCAGTAGTGCATTTTTCATATGAAAAAAAAAAAAAAAAAAAAAAAAAATTGACACGTAATATGTGATTAAATAATGTTGATTAATGTTTAACAAAGCAAAAGTATAACTGATTAAACGTGTTAACATGTAAACATATGCATATCTTGCATATGTATATCTATTCATATGTATATGTTTTATTTATTTATTAATTTATTTATTTATTTATTTAATTTTTTTTTAATTTAATTTTAGCAAAAATAGTATAAATCATTTCCTAAGTATTTTTTACTCTTATCATTATAAAATCGAATAATATGAAAAAACATATTGGAGTAATACGAAATTTATATGTATGAATATCCTATGATTTATTAGTTTTGTAATTTCTACTAATTTAGCTTCATGGATTATTCAGAGGTACATAAAAAATAAAATGAAATATGAGTTTAAAAATGTGACAATGTTATAAATTTGATGGCTACATGCGTAATGACGAAACATGTTATACTGAAAAATATTAATAAATTGCCCTATTTTTTTTTTTTTTTTTTTATTATTTTTTTTTATTTTTTTTTTTTCACTTTAAAGTTTGATGAAGATGATGAAGATTTATATGAAGGACTAGAAGCGGACCAAGTGGTAAGAATTTGGAATTTTTTAGAAAAGTCAATATGTGCGTAGGGTCATACAGAAACGTACACATTTTGCATATATGTATATATATGTACCAATGTATAAAACATTGGTATAAAACAGTGATATAAAACAGTGGTATAATATAATGAAAAGTTGTATTCATTTTTGTATTAATCAAAATTTCATCTTTTTTTTTTTTTAAAAAATGATTATTATAGGACACTTTTGAAAAAAAGGATGTTGAAAAAAAACAAGATGTTGAAAAAAAACAGGATGTTGAAAAGAAAAAGGAGGTTGAGCAAACTATTAAACCAAAAGAAGTAAATAAAATAAGACAAATAAAGTACATAATAAAAAGAAGGATTTTTACGATTACATGCTGATGTGTGTGTGTGTATATATACATACATATGTAAGTATATATACATATGTAAGTATATATGTATATATTAGCAGAACTCATCATTTAATTATTTTATCTCTTCGTATTTTTTTACTTTTAGATATTTTTTGAAAAATCCAGAAAAAGTTTATACAAGAAGTTAAGTTCTTCGAAGATAACATATACCAAAAAAGGTACTTTTTTTTTTTTTTTTTTTTTTTTTTTTTACTAAAAACGCGTATACATACATCCACACATTTTTTTTTTTTTTTTTTTTTTTTTTTTTTTTTTTTTCATGTTTTGAATAAAACATATTTGAATAGAGCCGTGTTTGTTTTTGGGAGCACCCCAGGCAACTGAACAGCCCGAAACGGAAGAGAGTAACAACGAATTTTTATTGTTGTTAAATTTGTTATATTACATGAATGATTTGTTAATAAAAAAACATTGTGAACAAATTGGGAAAGTTAAAAGAGTAGAAATATTAGAAGATGAAAACACATGTAAATCAATAGGTATGTGTCTAGTTGAATTTTATTTTTTAGATCACTCACAAAATTACGTAGGTTATCTAAAAGAAAAATTAAGAGTAGATGTTAAAACATTAGATAGTGATATAGAAGAACAAATAAAAGCAGATAAGTTATATAATTATGGAGGATATTTAAATTATAATATTATTGAGTTAATTAAAAAAAAATATTTAGATTATTCACATGTCAATGAAAACACACAAGAACTATTAAACAAACCTTTGAGTTTAAATAAACACCCCTTATTTACATGGTTTAATACGAATTTAAGTGATGTTTTAAATACTTATGTAAAAACAAAAATGAAAAAAAATAAAAAAAATAAAATGAACACAGCTAATGATTACTCTAATTTTCAAATTAATGATAATTCAGACTCGGATAGTGACATATCGTCTCATGTTATTGATTATGTTTCCAGAAAAAATAAAGCTCTTTCTGCAAATAAAATGTCATAGCTATTTAAGCAATTTAATTTTTTTTTTTTTTTTTTTTTTTTTACGTTCTTTCATAGTATACTCTATATATCACATTTTATAGAAATCGACCCCTTGTAATTATATGCTATAACATAACATCGTGTTATGCTTTTCACTGCATTATATATGTCACATATTTTTGTTCTTACAATGTTGGTTTTTTTTTTTTTTTTTTAAAACTGTAACATAGCTAAGTTGAATTTTTAAAATAGTTTTATATTGTTGTTAGAGCACATTTTTTTTTTTTTTTTTAAGAAAGACTGTTTAATAAATTATGCAAGCTGTCTATAGCCTAATTACATAATACTAGTAAGGCACTCTTATTTTCTGTTATCACGATGCACTCGTTTGCATACATACATATATATATATATGTATATATGTACATATCTGAAAAAAAGGACGAGTAACAAAGTAAAATACACAGATAATAAAAAAAAAAAAAAAAAAAGACGAAGCATATGAAAAAAAAAGCATTTTTTTTAAAAGCTCGAAAAATTGTATCAAAGTAAGATACCAAAAATTATATATATATATATATATATATATATATGCACATGTTAAGTTGTGTTTTATTTTAAAAAATTAAAATCACTTGTAAATTTTAAAGATAAAAAAAAAAAAACTTCAAAAAAATTACTGCAAATTTAATTCAAGTAACATCACGCACATAGAGATGTATATACATATATGCATCTATCAAACGTGCTTTTTTTTTTTTTTTTTTTTTTTTTCTGCTTTTTACAATATTTTATACATATCTTAAAATATATGTATACTATATAAATAAAATAAAGAAAAAAAACATTTTTTTTTTTTTTTTTTTTATAAAGTTATAAAAACGTATGTTCATCATACATAGCCATAGCCATCGAGGTAATATTAAAATAATGAATTAAAATATATAATATTTATATAATGTAATTATGTGTAATTAGTATGTAAAATAAATCGATAGTCAAATATATCTGTGCATTAGTATTAAAATTTAATTAAATATGTTGGTATATATATATATATATACACATGTATACATATGTATATGTATGTATTTATTTAAGTGAAGAAAAAAAAAAAACAGATAAATAGATTAATAAAAATAGATGAATAAAAATAGATGATAAAAATAAATGAATAAAAATAAATGAATAAAAATAAATGAATAAAAATAAATGAATAAAAATAAATGAATAAAAATAAATGAATAAAAATAAATAAATAAAAAAAGTGGATGCATGAATATCTAATAATTAAAATAGTGATAAAAATAAGAGCTAAATTATTTTTAACATAATGTATATACTTACATATGCGTGCGCGCATCTTCGAATATACTTATGAATAAGCATTAAAATAGTCATTCTTTTGTAACTACTGTATATATATACGGTTGTAACAGTTGTTAATTTTTTTTTTTTTTTCTTTTTTTATTAAATATGTTATAATAAACTTGTACAATTTTAGCATTATTTTAGGGGCTGTTTTTTTTTTTTTTTTTTCAACCAATTTTATTCACCTTGTTATATTCCTTCATTTAGTTACTTATTTGACTGCCCGTTTGGCTGTCCATGTCGTTATCGATGAAATTATCCAATTGCTGATCCGTTTGGTCACTTATCTCAGTATTAATAAAAAAATCATTTTTATTTTGTTCTTTTATCATTTGTTTCATTTGAACATAGACATTATTTATATTCATTATTGAAATATCTTCTTCATTTGTAATTGGCCAGTTATGTATCGAACCCATTGTATCCATTGTTGTATCATCATTACTCAGTTCGTTTTCTTTTAAATTTATATTTTCATTTACAACTAGATTTTCATTTACAACTAGATTTTCATTTAAAACTACATTTTCATTTAAAACTACATTTTCATTTAAAACTACATTTTCATTTGAAACTACATTTTCATATTGGTTAACAGTTTGATTTACATTTATATTATTATTTACTGACAGCTGATTTTTATGATTATATACATAAATAGATTGATTATTATAATAATTGGATAATTTATAACACAATAATATTTTTTCATTTAATAGAAGTTTTCTTAACTCTTCATAATTATGTCCACTAATAACACTACTTGTAGTACTACTACTGGTATTACTACCACTACTACCATTACCATTATTATGCTTTGTATTCATTTGTAATAATACATATTTATTTGGAACTATTAACATTTTTATTTTTTTATTTTTTATTTTTTCAATCATTAAAATTGTATCCATTATAGCTTCATCTATATTTCTGTTATTTTCCCAAAATGTATTATCTGCATCAGATAATTCATACATTTCATCCAAATTTATTTTTATTTCTTCATCTTTTATTCCATTTTTTGTTCCATTTTTTGTTCCATTTTTTGTTCCATTTTTTGTTCCATTTTTTGTTCCATTTTTTGTTCCATTTTTTGTTCCATTATTTGTTTCGTCATTTGTTTCGTCATTTGTTCCGTTATTTACAGTATACTTTGCTGTGTTTTCTGTATATTGTTCTATTTTTTTTTCTCCAAGTTGATAATTATCATAGTAATTATAATATGTTTTATTATTTTTATTTATTTCATAAGTATCTGAATTGTCATATATTGTACCATTAATACATATTTCCACTGGTGTATTAATTTCGTTGCTATAATAGGACACATCCTCATTTTCATCTAACAGTTCACAACTGCTATTTTTATTAAAAGCAAGTTTTGTAATATTTACATGTTCTATAGTAGGATTATTATGTTGCTCACTGCTACTTTCGCTTGGGTTATTAACATTACTGTCACCATTACTATCGTCATTATCGTGAGTATAACTTAACCTTTCTTTATTTATATTAATTGATACATCATTCATATATATGTTATTTGTATTTACACCAAATACTCGTAAATTCATTTTTTCTATGTCAGTTTCAAATTTATTTTCTAAATTATTAATACAAGAATTGTTAATTGTATTTACAGTTAAACTTTTTTTAATTTTTTTGTTTGTGTTTTCATATAATGCAATATTATCTGATTGTGTACATACAATTTTTTGTTTTTTTCCATTTTCATTTCGGTTTTCGTTTGTTATATATTCATAATTATTATTCTCATTTTCTAATTCATCAGTACCTTCTTTTATTGTAATATTTGTATCGGATTTAAGTAAATTATTCATTACTGTATACTCTTCAACGACAGTACATTTATTATTATAACTACTACTGACATTGTAACTAATCGTATTAGTTATGATATTACTTCCTTCTTTTTCTTTTTTTTCTCCACCATCTTTCTCTCCACCATCTTCCTCTCCACCATCTTCTTCTCCACCATCTTCTTCTCCACCATCTTTCTCTCCACCATCTTTCTCTCCACCATCTTCTTCTCCACCATCTTCTTCTCCACCATCTTCTTCTCCATCATCTTTCTCTCCACCATCTTCCTTTTCATTCCTTATGTAATTATCTTTTTTTTTCAATTCATCCGTTTTGTTATTTATGTCCATATTATCTACATTTGAAATTTGTATATTTTTATTTAAATATGTTTTTATTATTTCTTCTTCATTTTCATCAACTAAATATTTATTATGTAGTTGTATCATATTGTTATCTATTTGTTCACCTTGATTTGAATAAACATTGTTGTTTACTTTGTCTTTATTTGTATCAATCTGGTATAAATCTTCAGGTACATTAAATATATGATCTGTGTTATTATCACTTTCATTGTTATTATGTGTAAAGTTATTGTTTGTACATGTAATTTGATTATCCCTATCGTTAAAATTATTATTTTCTTCGAAAGTGTTATTTTCTTCGAAAGTGTTATTTTCATCAAAAGTGTTATTTTCATCAAAAGTGTTATTTTCATCAAAAGTGTTATTTTCCTCAAAAGTGTTATTTTCCTCAAAAGTGTTATTTTCCTCAAAAGTGTTATTTTCCTCACAAATATCTATTTTCACTTTTTCTTTTGTTAATGTTTTTTTTTTTGAGTATCTTTTATTTTCTACAGTACGTTGTTTTTTTTTTGGCATATTACCAACTGCTTTCATCCTTGCATTAATAGCTAAATATTTTGCTTTAAGTTGTCCAAATTTTTTAATTGGAAAATATTGTCTTTTTTGATTTCCATTTTGACTCCAGCTAGCTACCCACCTTTTCCCAGATTGATCAAATCTTACTCCTTTTATTTTTGTTAATATTTTTGTATTATAATTTAAAATGTCATAATCCATATCATATTCTATTTCGTTACTTATATTATTATTTAAAAATAAATTATTATTATTATTACTGTTATAATTATAATGATTATTATTATTTGTATTATTAGTAATAGTAGTATTTGTGTTTCCAGAACTGTTTATATTATTACTACTAGTAGTACTATTAGTATTATTATTATTATTACTGGTAGTATTACTATTATTAGTGGTATTAGTAGTGGTGTTAGTAGTGGTGTTAGATGTAAGAGTAGGAGTCGTAGTGTTAGTGTAATTAATACAATTCATGTTATTGTAACCATTATATGTATCTTTATCATATGTATCAGTCATAATATTATAATCTACAGATGTTATATTTTCATTTTTAGTATATGGTAAAATATTATTATACATATTTTTATTAAAAGAATTAATTATATTTTTGTTATTATTTTCATTATAAATGTTACCATAGGTATTTGTAGTATTTTTGTTATTTTTGTTGATATAGTTATTTTCTATATTATTTGTTGTGTTTACTCTATTATTCGTAGTGCTGTTACCTACAATGTTAGTAATACTAGGTATGTTGTTGTTCATGTTAATCATATTAGTTATGTTCGAAATGTTTGATGTATTTGACATAATATAATTTATGTGAAAATTATTATTTAAGTTTAGAGGTACTTGATGATTTTTTTCTTGTAACGTATAATTTCTGATTGGTAATAACATTTGATTTGATAAAAGTGTATTGGTATTGTTATTGCTTCTATAACTGGTCCTATTACTATTCTTATGATCATTCATGTTTGTATCCATGTTTGTATCCATGTTTGTACTAATATTTGTACCCATGTTTGTACCAATATCTGTACCAATATCTGTATCAATATCTGTACTCATATCTGTATTCACATCTGTGTTCATATAGTTGTTCACATTTCCGTTACTATAGCTATTCAAAGTTGTGCAGTTATTACCACTTATGTTACTGTTATTACCCATATTGTCGTTATTGAACTGTTTATTAATATAATCTGAATAGTATCCATTATGTGTATTTTTATTCATAATGCTGTTATAATTGTTCATATTAGTATGATTATAAAATTCCAACATTGGTTTAGAATCATTAACTATTTGTATATCGTTACTGTTGTCGTTTGTGATTTCGTTGGTAATTTCGTTGGTAATTTCGTTAGTAATTTCGTTAGTAATTCCGTTGGTAATTTCGTTGGTAATTCCGTTCGTAATTTCGTTTGTGATTTTTTTAGTGATGTCTTCAGTTATATCGTTAGTTATGTCATTACCATTAGAACTACCATTAGAACCATTAGTTTGTTGAGATTCTACATTAAATAAATGATAAATTGAGTCTACAAACATTTTTTTTATATTATACTTCGACATAATATTTGATTGGTTAGTTTCTTCCGTTTTTTTTTGATAATGACTTGGTTCAATAATATTTAAATTATTAATTTCATAGATACTACTGTTATCTTTATTTATAATACTTGTAAAATGATTTGAATTGATGTCAGAACTATTATTATGGTAATTATTTATATAGTTGTTTGTACAATCAGTTGTATCAAGATAATTTATACGATTGTTCATTTGATTTATACCATAGTTGTTAGGATGATTATTTGTATAAGTACTAATACGATACAAAGTGTTTTGATTTCCTATTTTATGTATATGTGGATTTGTTACAATATTATTAACAGTTTCATTTGTATAATTTTTAGTTGTATTCATATTAAAATTAAAGTTTTTTATATTTATATTACAATTTACTAATTTATTAAAATTATTTTTAACAATATTACTATTATTATTATTATTACTACTACTACTACTTCTACTAGTATTACTTTGACATGTATCTGTATATAAAAATGCATCATATTCTTTAGTTTTATTTTTATGTTCACTATTATCTTCTTCTATATTATATGTATCGATACGATTATTTCGACGATTTATATTTTGTAGATATGTTGTATAATTACTGTTATTATTATTTCCATGAATGTTATTTTCAGTTACTGGTACAATTACAGCATTATGTATATCATTTAACTCTATGTTTTGTTTAGTTTTTGTAAGTAATGTACTGTCATAAAATGAATTATTATTATAATAATTGTTTTGATTATTAGT
>CABPSV020000189.1:11828-24048 GCA_902459845.2 Hepatocystis sp. ex Piliocolobus tephrosceles
AAAAAATTGGTGTTTTTTTTTAAATTTTTATCTTCTTTAACAAAATTAGTGTAGTAAAACATATCATCATAGGTTTCATCATACCAACTAAACGAACTCGAAGAAGAGCAATCACTACATTCATTTAATCTGTGCTTAATAAAAGCATTATTGTAGTATTTGTGTTTTATGTATGTTTTTTTATTTTTATTTATTCTTTCAGTTTGTTCGTTATTAACAAAAGAGTTTAGGGATATTACACTAGAACTAGAACACGACAACTCATCACTAAAATATGAATTTTCATTTGTTGCATTTATAACTTCGGTAATATAATCATTATCATCATTATTATTATTATTATTATTACTATTACTATTGTTTTGTTTATTATATGTATGATTAATACTATTGTTATTTTTTTTATTTTTATAAACAATGTCATAATCTAAAAAACATTTAGCTAACTCTTCATTATTGATATTAATGGCATTACCTTCAGTTGTGTAGCCAACAGTAACTTTCTTTTTTAGTTTAGATAAAGTTTGTTTGTTTATTTTAGTTTTACATACTTCAAAAAAATCTTTTTTTTTTTTTTTTTTTTTACTTGCTTCATCACTTTTCGTTTTCAACTTATTTAATTCTTCTGCCAACTCTTGATAAGTTTTTATCTTTTTATTTATGTTATTAAATATTTCATTGTATTTAGCGAACTTGTTTTTTTTCTTTTTATTTCCCCGTGTTATATTCCGTTCTTCACTATTTAATTTTTTTTCTAGTAACTTTCGTGAGGTTTCAAGTTCAGACAAAGCGTTGCTTAACAAGGTGTTAACTGTTTCGTTATCCATTGTGTATGTATGTATGTTTGTATATATTTTTTGTGTTATGTGGGTTTATTCCCTAGTCTGTTTATTTTGTTTTATTTATTTATTTATTTATTTATTTATTTATTTATTTTTCTTTTTGCATTTCATAAGAATAATTGCAAATTTTTAACTAACAATATGTTTTTTGTTACTTTTTTTTTATATACAAAGCCCATTTGCCATGCCACGCATTTATAGGTATATATTTATATATATATATATATATATATATATATATATATATATATGCATATATTTTTTTTTTTTTTTTTTATTTTATTTTTTTTTTTTTTTTTTTTTTTTTTTTTTTTTTTTTTTTTTTGCCCTCCCGTATGTGACAACTATGAGCTTACATTTTCAGTCAATTTTTTTTTTTTTTTTTTTTTTTTTTTTTTGTTGTGCGATTTTGTTATATACATATATTTTTTACCATTATAATATTACATTTTGTTATTTAATAGCTCATAAAAAGAATAATAATTTTGTGTCAACAAAAAAAAAAAAAGAAAAAAAACTAAGTTTAAATATAGCATTACAAAATAAATAAATAAATAAATAAATAAATAAATGATAAAACAGTTGAGTAAACGAATAAACAAATGTGTAAATGATTAAATAGATTGCAAAATAAATAACAAATTTGCGTATAATCAAATTTGTAAAACCAATTGAACTACAAACAGCGAATCTTCACACCACCTAAATAGCGTCAAAAAAAAAAAAAAAAAAAAAAAAAAAAAAAATTCAATAAAACTATTGTAAATGATATATATATATATATATAGTAAAAGTAGTAGTATCTATAATCATTCGTGTACATGATCCCACACGTAAATAACATTGAATTGTAAGTTGCGAATAAAAAGGAAATAATAATATTAAACGTACCTACGTTCGTTTTTTTTTTTTTTTTTTTTTTTATTAAGCATGGGTTTTTTTTATACGGACTATCATAAACCATGCGATAGAACCATAAAATTTAAGAGAGCTAGGATAATATATGTATTAGGATTTTTTCTATTACCAGCATTTGTAACATATATTGGGACTAACTATTTCATTTTAAACTTTTTTCTTGAAACTTTTAGACCAGTAGAAGTACCTAAAGAAGTGGATTATAAAATTATTAAAAATATTTATCACGGTAAGAAACCACCATCAAAGAGTTCAGATTATGATGATAATACAAATATCTAATGATAAACAAAAACACAGAGCATTTCATTTGTGTTTATTTTATGTGATATTACCTCTAAGAAAATGTAAAAAATAAACAAATACATGAAAAATAAACAAATATATGCAAAATAAAAAAGTACATACAAAATAAACAAAACTCAACCAGAGAATTCAAATATAATAGATATACACCTTATGTCAGCTTTGGAACTTTAATAGATTTATGTTATTTATATAAATAAATAAAAAAAAAAAAAAAAGACCATTTAAAAAGATGATTGTATTTTATCTATTTTTTTTCTACCATCAGTACACTACTATTTTATTACTTCTGTCTCAATTAACATTATTCGACATCTTCTGATTTTTACTTTTTATGTTTCGTTTAGTTTCGTTTCGTTTCGTTTAGTTTAGTTTAGTTTAGTTTCGTTTAGTTTAATTTGGCTTAATTTGGCTTAATTTGGCTTAGCTCAGTTTTGTTTATTTTAATTTATTTTAATTTAGTTATTTTTATTTTTATCTTTTTATTTTTATTTTTTTTGCAAATGCGCATATATACAGATAAAAAAATATATGCATTATATTGTTATAAACTTTTACAAACGTAAAACCTACAAGTGTAACAACACAAGCATTAATAAACTTAATACAAATACATACACCCTTGCAACGATTTTATAATATAAAAAAATAAAATATACATTGTCATATGGTTTGGTTTTTGTGTATAATAATATAATCCTCAGTGGATATACTTTGCTCATTTTCCGATATACATACTTTTATTTTGAATAATAGTCTATATTACTTAAGCGCTACTATGGATGTACGTGTGTATATACGTATAACAAGAATACAATCAAAAACAAGAGCTGGGAGCTGAAAATTTATTTATTTATTGTATTTATTTATTTATTTATTTATTGTATTTATTTATTTATTTATTGTATTAATTTATTTATTTATTGTATTTATTTATTTATTTATTTATTGTATTTATTTATTTATTTATTTATTGTATTTATTTATTTATTTTTTTTGTTTATTAATAATAATATCGTCTTAGTCATTATTTTATATTGTATTTAAAATGTTTACTTTCCCTTTTTTTCGCCACTCATACATATACGATTATATACAATTTTATGTACCTAATATCAGCAATTAAATATATGTTTGTAATTTAAGATAAACATGTTGCATGTACATATATATATATATATATATATATATATATATATATATATATACACGTTTAAACAAGTGTGTTATGTGTTAATTGAATTTGTTCAGTTCTATACATGTGTTACAAAGGAAGAGTTTCAGTAGTGCATTTTTCATATGAAAAAAAAAAAAAAAAAAAAAAAAAATTGACACGTAATATGTGATTAAATAATGTTGATTAATGTTTAACAAAGCAAAAGTATAACTGATTAAACGTGTTAACATGTAAACATATGCATATCTTGCATATGTATATCTATTCATATGTATATGTTTTATTTATTTATTAATTTATTTATTTATTTATTTAATTTTTTTTTAATTTAATTTTAGCAAAAATAGTATAAATCATTTCCTAAGTATTTTTTACTCTTATCATTATAAAATCGAATAATATGAAAAAACATATTGGAGTAATACGAAATTTATATGTATGAATATCCTATGATTTATTAGTTTTGTAATTTCTACTAATTTAGCTTCATGGATTATTCAGAGGTACATAAAAAATAAAATGAAATATGAGTTTAAAAATGTGACAATGTTATAAATTTGATGGCTACATGCGTAATGACGAAACATGTTATACTGAAAAATATTAATAAATTGCCCTATTTTTTTTTTTTTTTTTTTATTATTTTTTTTTATTTTTTTTTTTTCACTTTAAAGTTTGATGAAGATGATGAAGATTTATATGAAGGACTAGAAGCGGACCAAGTGGTAAGAATTTGGAATTTTTTAGAAAAGTCAATATGTGCGTAGGGTCATACAGAAACGTACACATTTTGCATATATGTATATATATGTACCAATGTATAAAACATTGGTATAAAACAGTGATATAAAACAGTGGTATAATATAATGAAAAGTTGTATTCATTTTTGTATTAATCAAAATTTCATCTTTTTTTTTTTTTAAAAAATGATTATTATAGGACACTTTTGAAAAAAAGGATGTTGAAAAAAAACAAGATGTTGAAAAAAAACAGGATGTTGAAAAGAAAAAGGAGGTTGAGCAAACTATTAAACCAAAAGAAGTAAATAAAATAAGACAAATAAAGTACATAATAAAAAGAAGGATTTTTACGATTACATGCTGATGTGTGTGTGTGTATATATACATACATATGTAAGTATATATACATATGTAAGTATATATGTATATATTAGCAGAACTCATCATTTAATTATTTTATCTCTTCGTATTTTTTTACTTTTAGATATTTTTTGAAAAATCCAGAAAAAGTTTATACAAGAAGTTAAGTTCTTCGAAGATAACATATACCAAAAAAGGTACTTTTTTTTTTTTTTTTTTTTTTTTTTTCGCTCACTAAAAACGCGTATACATACATCCACACATTTTGTTTTTTTTTTTTTTTTTTTTTTTTTTTTTTTTCATGTTTTGAATAAAACATATTTGAATAGAGCCGTGTTTGTTTTTGGGAGCACCCCAGGCAACTGAACAGCCCGAAACGGAAGAGAGTAACAACGAATTTTTATTGTTGTTAAATTTGTTATATTACATGAATGATTTGTTAATAAAAAAACATTGTGAACAAATTGGGAAAGTTAAAAGAGTAGAAATATTAGAAGATGAAAACACATGTAAATCAATAGGTATGTGTCTAGTTGAATTTTATTTTTTAGATCACTCACAAAATTACGTAGGTTATCTAAAAGAAAAATTAAGAGTAGATGTTAAAACATTAGATAGTGATATAGAAGAACAAATAAAAGCAGATAAGTTATATAATTATGGAGGATATTTAAATTATAATATTATTGAGTTAATTAAAAAAAAATATTTAGATTATTCACATGTCAATGAAAACACACAAGAACTATTAAACAAACCTTTGAGTTTAAATAAACACCCCTTATTTACATGGTTTAATACGAATTTAAGTGATGTTTTAAATACTTATGTAAAAACAAAAATGAAAAAAAATAAAAAAAATAAAATGAACACAGCTAATGATTACTCTAATTTTCAAATTAATGATAATTCAGACTCGGATAGTGACATATCGTCTCATGTTATTGATTATGTTTCCAGAAAAAATAAAGCTCTTTCTGCAAATAAAATGTCATAGCTATTTAAGCAATTTAATTTTTTTTTTTTTTTTTTTTTTTTTACGTTCTTTCATAGTATACTCTATATATCACATTTTATAGAAATCGACCCCTTGTAATTATATGCTATAACATAACATCGTGTTATGCTTTTCACTGCATTATATATGTCACATATTTTTGTTCTTACAATGTTGGTTTTTTTTTTTTTTTTTTAAAACTGTAACATAGCTAAGTTGAATTTTTAAAATAGTTTTATATTGTTGTTAGAGCACATTTTTTTTTTTTTTTTTAAGAAAGACTGTTTAATAAATTATGCAAGCTGTCTATAGCCTAATTACATAATACTAGTAAGGCACTCTTATTTTCTGTTATCACGATGCACTCGTTTGCATACATACATATATATATATATGTATATATGTACATATCTGAAAAAAAGGACGAGTAACAAAGTAAAATACACAGATAATAAAAAAAAAAAAAAAAAAAGACGAAGCATATGAAAAAAAAAGCATTTTTTTTAAAAGCTCGAAAAATTGTATCAAAGTAAGATACCAAAAATTATATATATATATATATATATATATATATGCACATGTTAAGTTGTGTTTTATTTTAAAAAATTAAAATCACTTGTAAATTTTAAAGATAAAAAAAAAAAAACTTCAAAAAAATTACTGCAAATTTAATTCAAGTAACATCACGCACATAGAGATGTATATACATATATGCATCTATCAAACGTGCTTTTTTTTTTTTTTTTTTTTTTTTTCTGCTTTTTACAATATTTTATACATATCTTAAAATATATGTATACTATATAAATAAAATAAAGAAAAAAAACATTTTTTTTTTTTTTTTTTTTATAAAGTTATAAAAACGTATGTTCATCATACATAGCCATAGCCATCGAGGTAATATTAAAATAATGAATTAAAATATATAATATTTATATAATGTAATTATGTGTAATTAGTATGTAAAATAAATCGATAGTCAAATATATCTGTGCATTAGTATTAAAATTTAATTAAATATGTTGGTATATATATATATATATACACATGTATACATATGTATATGTATGTATTTATTTAAGTGAAGAAAAAAAAAAAACAGATAAATAGATTAATAAAAATAGATGAATAAAAATAGATGATAAAAATAAATGAATAAAAATAAATGAATAAAAATAAATGAATAAAAATAAATGAATAAAAATAAATGAATAAAAATAAATGAATAAAAATAAATAAATAAAAAAAGTGGATGCATGAATATCTAATAATTAAAATAGTGATAAAAATAAGAGCTAAATTATTTTTAACATAATGTATATACTTACATATGCGTGCGCGCATCTTCGAATATACTTATGAATAAGCATTAAAATAGTCATTCTTTTGTAACTACTGTATATATATACGGTTGTAACAGTTGTTAATTTTTTTTTTTTTTTCTTTTTTTATTAAATATGTTATAATAAACTTGTACAATTTTAGCATTATTTTAGGGGCTGTTTTTTTTTTTTTTTTTTCAACCAATTTTATTCACCTTGTTATATTCCTTCATTTAGTTACTTATTTGACTGCCCGTTTGGCTGTCCATGTCGTTATCGATGAAATTATCCAATTGCTGATCCGTTTGGTCACTTATCTCAGTATTAATAAAAAAATCATTTTTATTTTGTTCTTTTATCATTTGTTTCATTTGAACATAGACATTATTTATATTCATTATTGAAATATCTTCTTCATTTGTAATTGGCCAGTTATGTATCGAACCCATTGTATCCATTGTTGTATCATCATTACTCAGTTCGTTTTCTTTTAAATTTATATTTTCATTTACAACTAGATTTTCATTTACAACTAGATTTTCATTTAAAACTACATTTTCATTTAAAACTACATTTTCATTTAAAACTACATTTTCATTTGAAACTACATTTTCATATTGGTTAACAGTTTGATTTACATTTATATTATTATTTACTGACAGCTGATTTTTATGATTATATACATAAATAGATTGATTATTATAATAATTGGATAATTTATAACACAATAATATTTTTTCATTTAATAGAAGTTTTCTTAACTCTTCATAATTATGTCCACTAATAACACTACTTGTAGTACTACTACTGGTATTACTACCACTACTACCATTACCATTATTATGCTTTGTATTCATTTGTAATAATACATATTTATTTGGAACTATTAACATTTTTATTTTTTTATTTTTTATTTTTTCAATCATTAAAATTGTATCCATTATAGCTTCATCTATATTTCTGTTATTTTCCCAAAATGTATTATCTGCATCAGATAATTCATACATTTCATCCAAATTTATTTTTATTTCTTCATCTTTTATTCCATTTTTTGTTCCATTTTTTGTTCCATTTTTTGTTCCATTTTTTGTTCCATTTTTTGTTCCATTTTTTGTTCCATTTTTTGTTCCATTATTTGTTTCGTCATTTGTTTCGTCATTTGTTCCGTTATTTACAGTATACTTTGCTGTGTTTTCTGTATATTGTTCTATTTTTTTTTCTCCAAGTTGATAATTATCATAGTAATTATAATATGTTTTATTATTTTTATTTATTTCATAAGTATCTGAATTGTCATATATTGTACCATTAATACATATTTCCACTGGTGTATTAATTTCGTTGCTATAATAGGACACATCCTCATTTTCATCTAACAGTTCACAACTGCTATTTTTATTAAAAGCAAGTTTTGTAATATTTACATGTTCTATAGTAGGATTATTATGTTGCTCACTGCTACTTTCGCTTGGGTTATTAACATTACTGTCACCATTACTATCGTCATTATCGTGAGTATAACTTAACCTTTCTTTATTTATATTAATTGATACATCATTCATATATATGTTATTTGTATTTACACCAAATACTCGTAAATTCATTTTTTCTATGTCAGTTTCAAATTTATTTTCTAAATTATTAATACAAGAATTGTTAATTGTATTTACAGTTAAACTTTTTTTAATTTTTTTGTTTGTGTTTTCATATAATGCAATATTATCTGATTGTGTACATACAATTTTTTGTTTTTTTCCATTTTCATTTCGGTTTTCGTTTGTTATATATTCATAATTATTATTCTCATTTTCTAATTCATCAGTACCTTCTTTTATTGTAATATTTGTATCGGATTTAAGTAAATTATTCATTACTGTATACTCTTCAACGACAGTACATTTATTATTATAACTACTACTGACATTGTAACTAATCGTATTAGTTATGATATTACTTCCTTCTTTTTCTTTTTTTTCTCCACCATCTTTCTCTCCACCATCTTCCTCTCCACCATCTTCTTCTCCACCATCTTCTTCTCCACCATCTTTCTCTCCACCATCTTTCTCTCCACCATCTTCTTCTCCACCATCTTCTTCTCCACCATCTTCTTCTCCATCATCTTTCTCTCCACCATCTTCCTTTTCATTCCTTATGTAATTATCTTTTTTTTTCAATTCATCCGTTTTGTTATTTATGTCCATATTATCTACATTTGAAATTTGTATATTTTTATTTAAATATGTTTTTATTATTTCTTCTTCATTTTCATCAACTAAATATTTATTATGTAGTTGTATCATATTGTTATCTATTTGTTCACCTTGATTTGAATAAACATTGTTGTTTACTTTGTCTTTATTTGTATCAATCTGGTATAAATCTTCAGGTACATTAAATATATGATCTGTGTTATTATCACTTTCATTGTTATTATGTGTAAAGTTATTGTTTGTACATGTAATTTGATTATCCCTATCGTTAAAATTATTATTTTCTTCGAAAGTGTTATTTTCTTCGAAAGTGTTATTTTCATCAAAAGTGTTATTTTCATCAAAAGTGTTATTTTCATCAAAAGTGTTATTTTCCTCAAAAGTGTTATTTTCCTCAAAAGTGTTATTTTCCTCAAAAGTGTTATTTTCCTCACAAATATCTATTTTCACTTTTTCTTTTGTTAATGTTTTTTTTTTTGAGTATCTTTTATTTTCTACAGTACGTTGTTTTTTTTTTGGCATATTACCAACTGCTTTCATCCTTGCATTAATAGCTAAATATTTTGCTTTAAGTTGTCCAAATTTTTTAATTGGAAAATATTGTCTTTTTTGATTTCCATTTTGACTCCAGCTAGCTACCCACCTTTTCCCAGATTGATCAAATCTTACTCCTTTTATTTTTGTTAATATTTTTGTATTATAATTTAAAATGTCATAATCCATATCATATTCTATTTCGTTACTTATATTATTATTTAAAAATAAATTATTATTATTATTACTGTTATAATTATAATGATTATTATTATTTGTATTATTAGTAATAGTAGTATTTGTGTTTCCAGAACTGTTTATATTATTACTACTAGTAGTACTATTAGTATTATTATTATTATTACTGGTAGTATTACTATTATTAGTGGTATTAGTAGTGGTGTTAGTAGTGGTGTTAGATGTAAGAGTAGGAGTCGTAGTGTTAGTGTAATTAATACAATTCATGTTATTGTAACCATTATATGTATCTTTATCATATGTATCAGTCATAATATTATAATCTACAGATGTTATATTTTCATTTTTAGTATATGGTAAAATATTATTATACATATTTTTATTAAAAGAATTAATTATATTTTTGTTATTATTTTCATTATAAATGTTACCATAGGTATTTGTAGTATTTTTGTTATTTTTGTTGATATAGTTATTTTCTATATTATTTGTTGTGTTTACTCTATTATTCGTAGTGCTGTTACCTACAATGTTAGTAATACTAGGTATGTTGTTGTTCATGTTAATCATATTAGTTATGTTCGAAATGTTTGATGTATTTGACATAATATAATTTATGTGAAAATTATTATTTAAGTTTAGAGGTACTTGATGATTTTTTTCTTGTAACGTATAATTTCTGATTGGTAATAACATTTGATTTGATAAAAGTGTATTGGTATTGTTATTGCTTCTATAACTGGTCCTATTACTATTCTTATGATCATTCATGTTTGTATCCATGTTTGTATCCATGTTTGTACTAATATTTGTACCCATGTTTGTACCAATATCTGTACCAATATCTGTATCAATATCTGTACTCATATCTGTATTCACATCTGTGTTCATATAGTTGTTCACATTTCCGTTACTATAGCTATTCAAAGTTGTGCAGTTATTACCACTTATGTTACTGTTATTACCCATATTGTCGTTATTGAACTGTTTATTAATATAATCTGAATAGTATCCATTATGTGTATTTTTATTCATAATGCTGTTATAATTGTTCATATTAGTATGATTATAAAATTCCAACATTGGTTTAGAATCATTAACTATTTGTATATCGTTACTGTTGTCGTTTGTGATTTCGTTGGTAATTTCGTTGGTAATTTCGTTAGTAATTTCGTTAGTAATTCCGTTGGTAATTTCGTTGGTAATTCCGTTCGTAATTTCGTTTGTGATTTTTTTAGTGATGTCTTCAGTTATATCGTTAGTTATGTCATTACCATTAGAACTACCATTAGAACCATTAGTTTGTTGAGATTCTACATTAAATAAATGATAAATTGAGTCTACAAACATTTTTTTTATATTATACTTCGACATAATATTTGATTGGTTAGTTTCTTCCGTTTTTTTTTGATAATGACTTGGTTCAATAATATTTAAATTATTAATTTCATAGATACTACTGTTATCTTTATTTATAATACTTGTAAAATGATTTGAATTGATGTCAGAACTATTATTATGGTAATTATTTATATAGTTGTTTGTACAATCAGTTGTATCAAGATAATTTATACGATTGTTCATTTGATTTATACCATAGTTGTTAGGATGATTATTTGTATAAGTACTAATACGATACAAAGTGTTTTGATTTCCTATTTTATGTATATGTGGATTTGTTACAATATTATTAACAGTTTCATTTGTATAATTTTTAGTTGTATTCATATTAAAATTAAAGTTTTTTATATTTATATTACAATTTACTAATTTATTAAAATTATTTTTAACAATATTACTATTATTATTATTATTACTACTACTACTACTTCTACTAGTATTACTTTGACATGTATCTGTATATAAAAATGCATCATATTCTTTAGTTTTATTTTTATGTTCACTATTATCTTCTTCTATATTATATGTATCGATACGATTATTTCGACGATTTATATTTTGTAGATATGTTGTATAATTACTGTTATTATTATTTCCATGAATGTTATTTTCAGTTACTGGTACAATTACAGCATTATGTATATCATTTAACTCTATGTTTTGTTTAGTTTTTGTAAGTAATGTACTGTCATAAAATGAATTATTATTATAATAATTGTTTTGATTATTAGTATTACGAATATTATCATTGTTCTTAATATTATTACAAACAATTCCAATGGTTTTATTCCTATTATTATTTGCATTATCGATAATATACTCATAACTGTTTATTCCGTGTTCACCTGATATTAACATATTATTTTTTATGCCACAATTTACTGAATTTATTGGATTGGCATAGGTTTTTACACTTTCCACATTATTACTAAGATTTCTGTTATGTTTGTTAGGACTACTGATAGGACTCGTACAACTATTACCACTAGAACAGGAACTAGAACTAGTAATAATGGGGGAATTTGTTTCAATTGGTAAATTTGTGTTAATAGGGGAAGTCATTATATTACTATGATCTTCATAGCCATTTACTAATTTGAATAAATCTCCATTTATATCACTGTTACCTGAATTTAATATAACTTTATTGCAACTGTTATTAATACTACTGTTATTAATACTACTGTTATTAATACTACTGTTATTAATACTAC
>CABPSV020000190.1:9286-22276 GCA_902459845.2 Hepatocystis sp. ex Piliocolobus tephrosceles
TATGTTTTTACACCTATGTTTTTACACCTATGTTTTTACACCTATGTTTTTACAAGTATATATGTTTTTTTTCTCTATTAGATCCATTTATATATGCATATAGAGAGATGTGTTATGTTTGTGTATATATTGCATGTCGATAAATTATTTTATGCATATAATATAAGCATAAGAACAAGCACATGTATAGGCATTTATTTTTTATTTTTTTTGGAGATAATTTATTCCGCTCATAAAAATAATCACTTTATATAAGTTACTAACTATTGTTAAGAATTTTATCAGTATATATATATATGTACATTTATATGTACGTACATGTTTGGACACATTGTATGTACATATGTTTCATTTTTTGGTCCCTCCTTTGTCTCCTGTTTAGTACCATACTTACAACTTTACATTTGTTGTTTTTTTTTTTTTTTTTTTTAAGGGTATTTTTATATTACCCTTGTTTTGTATTGAAACCTCCAGTAGGCATTTTGCATTAAGCATTTTGCATTTTTCGCTTTTCGTGTTTTTATATCTTATTAAGTTTTCATCCTCTATTAAGTTTTCATCCTCTATTAAATTTTCATCCTCTATTAAGTTTTCATCCTCTATTAAGTTTTCATCCTCTATTAAGTTTTCATCCTCTATTAAGTTTTCATCCTCTATTAAATTTTCATCCTCTATTAAGTTTTCATCCTCTATTAAGTTTTCATCCTCTATTAAGTTTTCATCCTCTATTAAGTTTTCATCCTCTATTAAGTTTTCATCCTCTATTAAGTTTTCATCCTCTATTAAGTTTTTATCCTCTATTAATTTTTTTTTTTTTTTTATCTTTTATTAAATTCCTTTTTTTTTTTTTTTTTGCATGTGAAAATTCATGTACAACGCAATTCGTTTAAGTTTTTCTCCTTATTTTTGTAAATATTAATAAACGCACATCTATAGTAACATATAAATATTAATATATATTAACACATACATATATGTATGTAAAAAAAAAAAGATAACACAAGTTAACATTTTTTTTTTGCCTTAACAATTATTTTCAACAATATTTTTTTTTTTTTTTTTTTTTTTTTTTTTTTTTAATAATACTTCACAAAATAAATAATTTTGTGAATAGAGACATTCCCTTTCCCCAAATAATTTCATTTAGTAAATATAAGTTTTACAGTTTAGCTCTTTGTAAAGAAAATGAACACATTGTTACAAGTTTTATGTTTTTCGTTTATATAAATTCTGGAAAATATATATACTGGAAGGTACGTTATATGACTAATTGTATGTAGTATGTGTTTTTATTTTTTTTTTTTTTTACTTACTTATTTATTTAATTACTTATTTATTTTTATTTTTTTTTTTTTTTTAACATAATTACGCCAACACATAATCATTAAATATCATAACTCCATATGTGACATTTTCGTTAATGTCACAGATTTTTTCATCTTCCCATTTTTCCACACTCATTATATTACCATATCATGATGGAAACATTTTTAAAAATATTTCAATCGAATTTAATAAATTTAAATAAAATAAATAAGCTGGAGATTTTTTTAAAAACAATATTTCGGATTTATAACGAACCAAACAAAACGCATTTTTTAGCACATGCTGCTGATATATCATCCATATATGCAGTTAAAAAAATATATAATGATATGATAAATGATAGTGAAGGTAAAGTAATATTACAAAAAAAACCTTTATTAATAACACAAAACATACGATTAAAAGAATTAAAGAAATTACCTTCCAATACGTTAGGATATAAATATATAAAATTTTTAGATTCGTATAAACTACATGCACATGATAGAGAAGCTAGTCATTTCATTAATGATATTAATTATTCATATATAATAACACGATATAGACAAATACATGATATAGGACATGTAGTTTTTAATTTAAATTTATCTGTAGAAGCAGAAGCAGCTCTTAAAATAATCGAATTAATACATACAAAATTACCTATTACATTATTATCTATTATAGCAGCACCTTTTCTCACTCCTTTATATAGATTTGAATATATTTTTAAAAATAAAATACCTGATCAATTTTTTAAAGCTAATTTTGATTATACATATAAGGATATGTATAAATATATTGACGAGTTATCAATAAAACAATATGACTATAATTTAACAGATTATTTTCACGTCGATAAAAGAGAAAATAAAAAGTTTTATTTACAATTATTTAAATACTATCTTAATAATTTAAACAACTCAAATAAAGTAAGAGGTTCAAATATATATGGATTTGAAAATAAAGCTAATAATAATGTTATTTATGATCAAATAAATAATGAATATGTATTTTTTAAAAATAAACTAAAAAATTATTTTTTATTACAATATAAACCAAGAAAAATTTTATTAAAGCAGTTGTATCCATGGGCATATAAAGCAGGAATGGTAACAACAAAACCATTACATTCTATTCACATTGAAGAATGGTTGGACAAAGATATAGATTTGTTTAGAAAGACATACAACATAACTCCTCTTCCTTCACATTTGAGTCACATTGCGGGAATTAACTGAATTTGTAAAAATATGTACAGACACCACACCATACACAAACATATGCACATTCGTATATGCATATTCGTATATGCATATTCGTATATGTACATATATGTACGTGCGCACATACACACATATACATGTGTATGCATAAAACTTATTTGTTACGATTTCAAATTATAGATTATTTGTTTGTCTCATTTTTTTATAAAAATAAATTTAGCACAACTAGATAACTATATAGCTAGTTAGCTAGTTTTTTTTTTTTTTTTTTTTTTTTTTTTTTAAACACTTCCGACGATTGTTGCATAAATAGTCATATATATATATATATATATATATACATATTTACGTGCACTCATATTGTCGATTTATAATCTCACGTTTTTAACATTTTTAAGCTTTTTTTTTTTTTTTTTTTTTTTTTAATAGATTTCAACTTTTTTTTGTATTAATTCTAAAAATAGAAGACATTTTGTTTTTTAACTTTTTTATTTCAATTTGTTCTTTCTTCCTGTTCATCCTTTTTTTAAGCCGTCTTATAGATTTTTTCGATTTATATTTGCCTTTCTTGACATAAGTTGTTTTGAATTTTTTTTCATAATTATTATATAGAATATACATTTGCATGGTTTTATATTTGTCCTTATTTTCGTTAATATTTTTATTTTTATGTATAATATTATATATATCTTCCGGAATGGACATAATATAGCCTCTTTTACTGTATAAGTAATTTTGAATAAAAAAATTTATATCACCATAGTTTCTATTATAATTTAATAAATCATTTAAAACTTCGATAACTTTTTTTTTCATATTATAAACAACATTTTTTTCAACAATAAAAGTTATATTGGAATAATCTTTTTTTTTTATGTTTTTTTTGTATAACTTTTTTTTTTGTATATAATATAAAGCAGCTGAAACAAAGTGGTAATCATATTTTTCATAAATATTTTTTGCTTCTTTTAAAAGATATTCATCTTCAATAACAACATTTTTAATTTCGTTAATTAAAAATTGTAAAAAAAGAGTTTTCATTTCTCTTTGTGTAGGTAAAGTATAGTTACTAAAATTTACAATCTTATTAAGTACTTCGTATTGTTTATTTAATTTTTTATTATAAAATAAAACAGACTGTACAGTTTCGCAACTAGTATAATACTGATTTGTGTTTGTAATAGTACCTATATGTTCATTTGTCTTATTATCACATGTATTTATTGTAGTATAAGTAGGCGCATTATTTTTATCGTTTTGTGTTTCGACATTTATACCAGATAATGTATCAAAATAAGACTTAATATTACCATCAAATGTATAATGAATAATTAATTGTACATTTACTTCGTATAACATTTTTATGTTTTTATCATTTGTTATAAGAATATAATCATTACTTTTATTAAAAGTGTTAATAATATTTTTTTTTAAATTTATTTTATATGTATTTTCTAAAAATAAACAAGGAATATATGAATTTACAAAATTGTAAAATGAGTATATATCATTCTTATGATAAAAAATTATAACTTTTTTTTTATTATTATTATTATTATTATTGTTGGTACATAATAAAAAAAATAATATTAAAAACTTTTTATCCTCGTTTAATGGTACATGAATGCTCAAATGTTCACAGTTACTTTTTTTACAATTATTTAAATTATAGTATAAAATTGGTACACTACTGGATACATCACAATTCAACCTGTTACTGTTACCAGTGCCTATAACATCATCACACACATGTTCCTGTTCATTATATAACTCAATAGATATATCCTTTTCAATATGAATTTTATATTTTATACTTTTTAAATATTGAAACATTTCTTGTACTACCCATTCATTATATGTTTTATTTATTAACAAAAGTTGTAAATCCTTATTCTTTTTTTGTTTTTCTTTATATGTTAATAAAATTTTTTTTAATAAATTTGTTTTTTTTTTCTGATACATTTCATATATATCAACAATAACAACAAAATTTACACCATCTAATAAAATACTAAAATCACATTCTTCCATTAAAAATTCTAAATTTAAAATTATAACATTATATAAAAAAAAATTATTTTTTTTTATACTATTAATACAATTTTTATTAAATATTATGTATGTTGATATGTTTGGATCTTTTATTTTTATGATGGTTTCATATAAAACTGAAGTTTGTTCTTGTGAAGTTGTTATAAATAAAATAGAATTATCTGTATATGTTATTTGTTTATTTGTTTTTCTTTTTTTTGGTTTGCCATTTTGTATATCTTCTAAAAATGGATCACTTATAACATTGTCTTTATTTTGTTCAAATTTAGTTGTCACATTTGGTATTTTATAAGTTGTTAATTTTATTTTATAAAAAGAATAAATAATATACGATAACATACAATCTGAGTATGGAATAGTAATAAACAGATTGTTATTTTTTAATAAATATATTAAAAGTTTGTATTGGTAAACATATATAATATATATATTGTTTTTTTGCAATATATTTTTAATATATTCATTTTTTATGTTACTTGTTTCAATACTTTCACCAATTGGGACAAAATTTGTATTATTTACTTTTTTTTTTATAAATATTTTATTTAAATATACTTGATTATCACTATTACTATCATTTTTTTTTACTTTCTTTTTTTTATTATTACATGAAATGTTAAACGTTTTTAATAACTTATTTTTACCTTCTTTTTCATTTTTACTTTTTAATGATATAATAAACTTTTTTTTTTCACTTTTATTATACTTCCCAACTAATGTAGACAAATTGCAATTTATTCTTTTAAATTTTGCATAGTCATAAAAATTTTGATATTTTTGAAAAACGTTAGTTATTTGACTATATAAAACATAGTATGTACGTCTATTATGCATATTTATCAGAAATGTATTTAGTTAACTAAAAAGCAAAAAAAAAAAAAAAAAAAAAAAAAAAAAATAAGCATATGCATATATAAATGACTCGGTATATGTTATAGTCTTAATCTTATTTTTTAAAAAATTATCTCTATAATTATATGCATTTTTTTTTTCTTTTTCTTTTGTAGTAGTAGTAGTATGTTTAATAAATATCATCTGTATAGACATTTTTGTAACACGTTTATACAGATTTTAAGCAAACAGTTCGTTCATATTATGATGTATAATATTATGCTATATATTTATGTGCTACCTTTATTTATTTATTTATTTATTTATTTGTTTGTTTATTTATTTATTTGTTTGTTTATTTATTTGTTTATTTATTTATTTATTTGTTTATTTGTTTGTTTATTTTTTTTTTTTTTTTTTTTTTACATTTTTTTTTAAAAGAAATTTGACAAATAAGGAAGCATGGGTCACTTATTTTGTTTTTATTAGGCTCATATATAATGCAAATTTTCCTTTTTTTTTTTTTTCTCTTGTGATTATAGCATTTTTATGTCTTCTAATTATTTTTAACAACATCGTGTGTTATGCTATATAATTTGTATAAAAATTAACAAGTAGTTACCAATGTTTAGAGAAAAAAAAAAAAAAAAAAAGTGCTAATTAGTCAACTGAGTAAAATTAATAAAATGAATAAAATGAGTAAAAGGAATAAAATGAGTAAAAGGAATAAAATGAGTAAAATGAGAAAATAATGTAAAATAACGCAGAATTATGCAAAAGAGAAAATAAATGACCCAATAAATAAATGGCTAAATAAATAAACAAAACATGTAAAAAACATATAAGCCTTTTTCTTTTTAAATCTTATGCTCTTGTAAAATAAGCATGTTTAAAAGTAAAAAAAAAAAAAAAAAAAAAAATTAATTATTACTTTATTTTAAAACTTGTTTTACTTGTGCTAGCATGGAATACGTATATATATATATATATATATATATATATATATACATCAATTTCAATCATATGTGATATTTTTTTTTTTTTTTTTTTTTTGGCTTATAGTCATATAATAAAATTTTTTTCTGTGCGTAAAATGACCACATAAAACATATAACTACTACATGATACAAAAATCCCCTATTTTAAAGAAATAATATACATAACATATCAACATTAATTATGATATATTTTTAAGTATATATACATATAAACATTATTACATATAAGTATGTATGAACACATGTATGTACGTATGTATATATATATATATATAATTTGAATTCCCAGCTCCACTCACATATATCAATTACCTCATCTATTATAATTATAATTGGCACAGATATAAACACGGTTAGAGCTCGGATTAAGTGTTAATATACATTGTTATATGATTGTTTCGTATAATAATCATAAAACGTACATATTTTAAACAAATAAATAATATACCTATGTACACAAGTTTGCATTAACGTTGTTGTGTTGTCATTTTTCAACGTATTCACTTATTCACCTATTCATATATACTTATGTATATGTATATATATATATATACATGTACATTGGTTTTACATATAATATATAACTTCACTTATTTTCTTTTTTCTACGCATAGAAAAATGTCTAACTCTATAATAAACCTAAACACTGAAGGAGGCTACTTTAAGGATGACATAAAAGAAGAAATATATGATTACAATTTTATGTATATTAATACAAATATATTAATAAGAGCATATCAAAAAGATAAAAACAAATTAACATTTTTAAATAGAAGATTAAATTTAATTAAAATAGTTGGTTTTGTAATAAATATAGAAGAAAAAAAAGAATTTCTACTTTATACTATTGATGACACAACTGGCTATTTAAAAGCAAAACTACTTTTAACATATCCTGTTAATAATTTAAAAGAAATAACAGAAATTATAGGAATAGATGACCTTGTACAAATATTTGGTATATGTAATTTTGTTAGTTTTAATGAAGATTTAACTATTTCTATTAATTCTATAAAAAAATTAAATTCGATCAATTATTTATGTCATCATCAATTATTAGTTTTTCATAGTTATTTAAAATCTGTTGAAGAAGAAAAAAAAAAAAAAAAAATAGAAATGGATAGTATTCAGAATTTTAATGATGTAGATGCTTCGCTTAATATTCCAAATGAGAATGACTATCCGTTTTTTAAAACATTTTTTTAATAAAATATATATACAAGTGGGTTTATGTACTTATACGATTTAGGTATAATATATATATAATTTATACAATATATATATATATATACACCCTTTTATATGATTTAAGTACTTTTTTTTTTTTTTTTTTTTTTTTTTTTTTTTTTTTATTAGTAAGCTTTAACCATTTTGTGTTAAAAGGTACAGACTTTGAAGTATAAAGTTTTTATATAATGATGAAAACATACATACATACATATATGTATATATATTAAATTCTTTCTTTTTCAGTATTACAATAGCATCATTGTGATAAGTTTTTTTTTTTTTTTTTTTTTCAACATGTTTTTCATTTATTCCTTAAATACAAGTTTTTAAAACGTGCTTACACTTTGTCATTACATTATAATGTAAAAAAAAAAAATAAATAGATAAGTAAAAAATAAATGAAGAAACAAACCAACGAATAAGTAGGAGAATGAAAAAATACAAACATGTATCCTACAGTTGAGTTTTTTTTTTTTTTTTTTTTTTTTTTTTTATCATAAAAATTTGTCATAAAACTTCAATTTATTTTAGATTCTTGTAATATTGAGTAACAAAAAACTTTTTGTTTTCCACATTTTATAAGTAAAAAACAAAGAAAAAAAAAAAAAAAAATTAATGTTTTTAATGCTTATAATTAAAAAGAAGTTATTTATTTTTTTTTTTTTTTTTGTATAACCCTGAGTAGATGTTTTATTACATTACCTTTTTACCATTTTGCAAAAAAAAAAAAAAAAAAAAAAGCATATTCAGATCACAACATTGGAAATAGTGAAAGAAATATAATATTTTATTATGTAAAAGTGTTTACTACTTTAGTGGTAATATTATGTACATATACGTGCGTACGTACGTACATATATAAAGAAACATATATAAAAAAAATAGAGTACCTCATTTTTACAACATTTATCATTTTCATTCTATTTAAGCATTATTTTTTTTTTTTTTTTTTTTTTCTTATTTACCTGTGTGTTTGTTTATTGATTTATTTTTCAATTCAACATGAATTCAATAGAAAGAAAACTAAAACTGCTAGGTTATAAAAATGTTAATATTGGAACAGATGAATTTTTTTATATAATTTTAAAAATAGAAGAAGAGAAAATACGACTATACAAACCCAAAGATAGAGAAAAACTGAATTATAATAAAGATAAAAATTATATAGAACATATAATTAAATATTTAAAAAAGTTAAATATTAATACAACTAATATTATTAAAGCAAATATAAATGATAAGGAAGTAAGAGAATATATTTTAAATAATTTAACAACATTGGCATTAATAGATGAATATAAAGATATGGTTAATTTTGATGATGATGATGATGATGATGATGATGATGATGAAAAAGAAGAGATAGAGAACAATGACATACTAGCCAACAACAAAAATAACAATAACGAAGCGATTAACAAACATAACAATAATGTAGTAAACTTTTTCGAATTAAGTTACCTACAAAATATAGAAAAAGAAGAACAAAAAAAACAAATTGATAAAATAAATTTATTAATAAATATAATAAATAAAATATTTAAACAAAGTGATATTCCTTTATTGATTAGTATGGACAAAAAAGATTATGACCCTAATAAATTATATTACATTACATCAGCTTTATATTTAATAAAGGAAAAATTAAAAAAAAAAGACAAAACAGAAAACGAAGCCTATCATAGCTTATTTAATTTTAACATAAAAGTATCCAATGATGAATTAAAAAATTTTGTTTACATTATACGATATTTATCTAATGAAATATTGAAAGAAAGAAAAGCACAAATCAAAAATGTGCTCAAAGATATACAAATATTAACTTACAATCCAACTATAGATATAAATCAAGGTAAAACAGTTAAACAAGGTAAATCAGGTAAACAACGTAGAACAGGTAGATATTAGTACTTCACAGTTTCTATCGCTGTAGACATTGTAAGAGGTACAAAAATACAAACCTTCTGAGTCGTATATTGTAAAAAAAAAAAAAAAAAAAAAAAAAAAAAAAAAAAAAACTTATAAAATGTTGTGCACACATGCGGACTCGCATATGTACTTTATAATTACTATTAAGTTATATAGTTAGTAAGCATATATGTATATATGCACACATTTTAACCGTTTTTTATGTTTAAGCAACATGCAACTTAATTAAAAAACATATATTTTTTTAAACTAATTATACAATCTAAAAAATAAAATAAAAAAAAAAAAAAAAAAGAGTAAAAATGGAGGTACTAGGAGTAATAGGAGTAATAGGAGTAATAGGAGTAATAGGAGTAATTGGCATATTTGGAACAATGTCGAAGGGAATTTATTTACAATTTGTCAAAGCGGAAAAATTAAAAATTAAAAAAAAAAATAAAAAAAAAAAAAAAAAAAAAAAAAAAAGCGAATTAAAAAAGCGAATTAAAAAAGCGAATTAAAAAAAAAAAATTGTATTTATATGTAAGAACTTGAAAAACTTGACAGACTTTGAATGATTATTTTCAAAAAATTAACTTGTGTCCATTTATTTTTGATAATTTTTTTTGATATTTTTTTTTGATAATTTTTTTTGATAATTTTTTTTGATAATTTTTTTTGATATTTTTTTTTGATATTTTTTTTTGATATTTTTTTTCGATAATTTTTTTTGATAATTTTTTTTGATAATTTTGTTTTGTATAATTTTACTTGTGTAACTTTACTTGTGTAACTTTGCTTGTGTAACTTTGCTTGTATAATTTATCTTTTTATCACCCACAATGTAATACCTTTTACCTACAGTTCAGGTAACACTTTAATATTCTCTAAATTCTTAGGCAAATAAGTCTGTTCACCTTTGTATCTATTTATATGTTTTTCGAATGTTAAAATTTCAGGCTGGTTAGTATATTTATATTTGTCTGAAGTATTTTTCAAATGTGTTGGTACATCGAAAGAATAATCATTACATATTTGTTTTGCACGACTTTCAATAAGATATATATAATTACTTTTAGCAGATTTACATAAAGCAACAACAGCATAAATCAATGATGTTTGACACTCTGGCATACCTATTGCCTGACAAGCATAATGTGTATTAACACATACAGATAACACGGTATGATTTGCTAAACCTATATCTTCTGATGCTATTCTTATTAATCTTCTACATATATATATTGGATCTTCTCCATTTTTTAATGCTTTCATTAAATATAAAATAGCTGCTTCTGTATCACCACCTCTTATACTTTTATGTAATGCAGAAATAAAACTGTAATGGTCCAATACATTATCTTTACATGGGAAATTTTGTAAAAATAATTTTATTGTTTCTAATTGTAAAATTTTTTTTTTATTTTTTACTTGTGTACTATTATTATGTAAAGTTTTGGATTTATTATTTGATGATTCAACTGTATAATTGTCATTATTTTTTATCATTTTTTTGTCATATTCGTCCTCATTTGTTTCGGTACATTTTTCTACCTGTTTACTTATTTCTACCTGTTTACTTATTTCTACCTGTTTACTTATTTCTACCTGTTTACTTATTTCTACCTGTTTACTTATTTCTACCTGTTTACTTATTTCGGCCCGTTTGTTTATTTCAGCCTGTTTACTTATTTCTACGGACACACCTTCTTGTATTTCATTAACAGATTGTACATTATCAGCACTTTCTTGTAGACTCATATCTTCTCTTACTATATGCTGCAAAGTTGTGTCAATTATATTTATTGCCACTCGTGCATCACCACCAGAATGTTCAATAATAGCATTTAATGCATTTTCCTCAATATCCATATCCCTTTGTTTAAGAATCTGTTTAATAATTAAAGACAATTCTATATTATCATATGGTTCTAAATATAAATAACGACATCTCGATGATAATGATTTATTTAAAATATTACCTGGATAAAACATACAAGTACTTAATAAAAAAAAATTTCCTTGTTTATATACACTTAATAAATATTCTTGCTGTGTTTTATTTAATCTGTTTATATCTTTTATACATAAAATTGTTTTTTTTTTAAACATTTTATAATTTTGCATAGATTGATCAAAAACTTGTCTTAATTCGTTGTTAAAATTATTTATATGAGATAATGATACAAAAGTATGATTTGTTTTATTTTTTATAACATTTATTAGAGAAGATTTACCAGATCCTGGTGGACCATATATTATTAAACTAAAATCTAAATCTTCCAAAAATATTTTTTTTAATAATGGAATAAATTTAATTCTTTTTTCACAAATATAATCTTCTATATTAACAGGTTGATAAAGTTTATACAATGGTATATTTTTTTTCGTACTACTATTTTGTGATTGGTTTTTTTTTTCAATATTATTTATAATATTTTCTTTTTTCTGTTTACCGAATTCTATATTATTATTTATTTTTATATTTCTATCAGTTGCATCTATTTCGTTTTTTGCTTGTAATAAATAGTTGAATAAATTATTATCGTCTGTACCATCCTCAATTTCTTTGTAATCACTTGATGTTTTCGGATTACTATTATTAACACTCTTGTTAGTATCTGAATCTCTTCTTTTTTCATTGTTATACTGATTATTATTTATGTTTTTATCGTTTCCTATTTCTTTTATTGTTATATCATCACATTTTTCTGTTTTAATTTTAATCGTATTATAAATGTTTACTAGTTTATCCATTTTGTTTGTTGTTTTCAGTCCCGTTTCATTATTTATAATTTCTTTTCTATTGTTTTCTTCTTTTCTATCGCTTTCTTCTTTTCTATCGCTTTCTTCTTTTCTATCGCTTTCTTCTTTTTTATTTTCTAGATAATTATTAGACTGTTTTGAAACATCCGCTTTTCTGAAAATGCCAAACTTATCCAACGTGTTTTGTGCTTTTATCATATTATTTTTAGGAAACACACTTTTGCGCTTCATTTTTTTTTTTTTTTTTTTTTTTTTTTTTTACAAAGCTTTTATTTTATATTAAATATGACACTTGTTTTGCAACAGTATACGTAATACTGCTTATATACAAATATGTATATATATTTATATATATGACTATATTTATATAGGTACTTTTTTTTTTTTTTTTTTAATTTTTCATCAGGCGCTGAAGTGAAAAAAAAAAAAATTACACATTAAAAAAAATATTATATATATATATATATATATATATATATATGTACACTTCCATGTACTTATTGAGCGAAGCAAAACAAACTTTATCAGTTAAACATTTTACTTTTTCATGTAAAAAAAATAAAAATAGCTTTTAATTTTTTGTGGTTTTTTTTTTTTTTTTTAATCGGTTAAATTTATCTATTATTTTATTTATTATTTTTTTTAATTTATAATGTGGCTTGCAATGTTTATTG
>CABPSV020000191.1:0-13426 GCA_902459845.2 Hepatocystis sp. ex Piliocolobus tephrosceles
TTTTTTTTTTTTTTTTTTTTACCTTTTTTTTTTTTATTTTTTTACTTGTTTTTTTTTTTTTTTTTTTTAAGTGATTTTTTTTTTTTTTTTTTTTTTTTTTTTTTTTTTTGTGTGTGTGTAATAAAATTATAATTAACAGCTACATGCATTACACATATGTACATATATATATATATATTATGCATATTGTTCTAAATGTTAAAATAGCCTTATTTTATTTAAAAACTTTATGAACGTCATTTGTTCATTTTTGTTTTATTTAAAAGATATGTAATTGGAAATATATATATATATATATATATATATTTATATATGTATATGTATAGACATTAAAACAGTAACTTGTAAGTACCAAATAGTTAAGCGCATGGGATAGGAAAGCAAAAAATAAAAACATATACTTTATAACGTTCATGGTATGGAATTATGTATGTATGTATATATATACATTTATACAAGATTATTCGTTTTATGTCAAAACTTTTTTTTTTTTTTTTTTTTTTTTTTTTTTACTATCGTTATTGCATTGCATATTGCTTTTAAAAAAAATAAAATAAAATAAATAAAATATATAAATAAATAAATAAATGGAATTGCATTAGATTGTATTAGATTGTATTAGATTGCATTTAATAAAATAACTTTTTACTTGATAAGCATACCGTTGCTGAGTATATACATTCTATATATATGTTATTTTGACTACGAATGTATAATTAATTTCGACATCAGTATATGTTTTAAGTGTGTTATCTCACAATATATTTTTGTTAGTATATAAGGACAACAGTTATATGCGTATTTTTTTTTTTTTCTTTGTATTTAATTATGTGCAATGTATGTAAAAAAATAAAGTTAAAAAATAAACAGAATTAAAAAATAAACAAAATTAAATAAACAGAATGTAAGTATTAAAAAAGGTAAATAATATACATGTATATATATACATAGTTTTTTCATAAAGAAAAATATATATATATTTGTTCATGGTATTTTGATTATTTAAAATAAAATGGTATGATATGTACAAGCATAAATACATTTTTTTTTTTTTTTAATTTTAAGTACCTTATAAAGATGCTAAATAATTGGTGCTAAAATATATAAATATATATACATACATATAAACATGAGTTTAAAGTGTTTTTTATAAAAATTTTAAGGAATTATTTTTACTCTTGTTTTAATTTTATTTTATTTTTTTTTTTTATAGAGATCAGATAAAAAAAAAAAAAAACTTTAAATATAATAAATAGTTTATGCTCTTTATATTTTTTTTTAACCAACTTATTTTAAATGCTGAAATTAGCATTTTGAAAATTAGCCGTATAAATATAAATAATAAAAAAAAAACTAAATGTATGTATATTCGTATATTTATATAATACATATATTGTTAATACGCATTTATTTATATACTATTGACGAATATCACTTCAAGCAAAAGCGAATTAATATAAAACCAATTAAAAAAAATATTCTTTTTATTTTATTAAATTAGCACAAATAAATGGTTATAATTAAATACCTGTTTGTATAAATTTATAGTTATATTTTATTTTAAAAGAATAATATTTTTCTTATTTATTTAATATAAGCCTTTATCTTTAACATCAAATTTTATAAAAAAAAAATCGACCCCCTAGTTTTATTTAATTTGTTCATTAATATTGGTAAGAATTACATTTTCTCTTTTTTTTTTAATTCTTTTTTTTTTTTTTTTTTAATTTTTTTTTTTTTTTTTTTTTTTTTTTTTTTTTTTTTTTTTTTTTTTTTTTTTTTTTTTTTTTTTTTTTTTTTTTAATTCATTTTAATTCTTTTGTTTTTTTGCTTAATACAAAGAATATCATTGAGCAGTCATTTTTTTTTAATTAAAATACCAATTTTCTAATGACTAAAAAAATATTTAATTGTAAAAAATTTGCTTCTTTCAGTACTCATTATAGTACATATATATACATATAACATGAACATATAATTTTATTTATGTATATAGTTATTCACATATATATATATAACAGATTTTGAATAATAATAAAAAAAAAATTTTGTGTTAAAAATAACAAAACAAAATATATATATTTATTTACTTATTTATTTATATCTATTTATACCCATTTATACCTATTTATACCTATGTATACCTATTTATACCTATGTATACCTATTTATATCTATGTATACCTATTTATATCTATGTATACCTATTTATATCTATGTATACCTATTTATACCATTTAGTTATATATTTCTTCTTTTTTTTGAACTTAACAGCTTTTGTTTATATAATCATAAAAATTATTAATCTTATTAATTTTTTTTAGAAATATCTTCTTTTTTATAATTCCTAATTGTTGATTTTATTTTTTTGTTTTTAATTATAAGGCTATATAGTTAATTTAAAAAAAAAAAAAAAAAAAAAAAAAAAAAACATTCAAATTGACTAAACAGTGAAATAGTTTAATAGGTAAATTATAACCTTACGATGACAGATGCTAATATAAACCAGGATAAAAATTATTTGTCAGAAAATAGTGACAATTATTTATCTTTTACAACATTTATGTCTGTTCATCCACCCAATGATGAATACTTTGAAACAATTGAGGATAAAGAGGTAGTAACGTCTAATTTTTTAAACTCTAACGAAAGTAAAGATATACAAGAAAATAAAAAAAATTTAGAAAAGTCTTTCAACTGTTCACTTAATGGAAGTGAAAAAAAAACGGAAAACCAAAAATCACATAGTACAAATGAGTTAGATAAAAATATACAAAAGGAAGTGACTATAACTGAAAGTAATAATCAAGTAATATACCAAACTAAAAATGATGTAACTAAAAATGATGTAACTAAAAATGATGTAACTAAAAATGATGTAACTAAAAATGATGTAACTAAAAATGATGTAACAGGTTATGAAAGTGGTGAAAGTGATGAAAACTGTGAAAACGGAATAATCGGATTTAATGGATTTAGTGGATTAAACGAATTAAATGGATTAGACGGACTAAGTAACAAATGTGAATACAATAAAAAAAAAGATAAAAAAATTAGTGAGGATATAGTAAAAGACGACATAGGAAATATTTTCAATGTTATTTATACAGGTATTAACAAAATTGAATCAATAAAAGCGTTATGCATTACTTACAAAAATAATTTAAACGAAAGTTTTAGAAAAAAAATAAACCAATTAAATACTATGATTTATTTTTATAATAATAATAATAATAATAATAAATTTGGAAATGATATGAACCAAAATTATATAAATATGAATGAGCGGATAGCCGCAACAAAAATGGAGCGATTGTCGAGATTATTTTTATATATTGAAGATATGAATAAATTAAAACAATCATTAAAAGCTCAACAAAATATGGATAATAAATCAGTAGAAGATGATGGATCAAAAGAATGTTTTTATGATGCTAATGAACATATAGATCATTTCTATGTTTACGATAATACATTTTCATGCCCACTTATTGATGTAGATTCAGTTTTTACAGAAAGTGGTAATTCTTCTTTTAATAGAGATGACTCTTTTATTGATAGTATAATAGAAGATAGCCAAAATAACTCCAATCAGGATTTATTTAACATTTCCAATTTATTTACTAAACTATCATTAAAAAATAATTATATGTTTGATATTAATAAAAATTTGTGTGCAATTTATGATTCTACACCTATGATATTTAAAAATTTAGCAAAAAAAATTAATTCTTATAATTTAACAAAAAGTTATTATAATAAAGATATAACAAATATAAAAGAAGATGATGATATAAATTTTAAGTTAAATCATAAAAATATAGAAAATTTTAACAACACTCCAAGTTATCTTGCTATTGGAAACCATAATTTAGATACATATATACAGTTGCATTGTGAAAGGTGGCAAGAAAATTTGTATGACATGGTGGAAGTTAACAGTTTAGAGTTTAGTTTCCAACGAATGAATTGTAGCATTATGTGAAATTGTTACATATATATATGTATATATGTATATATGTATATATGTATATATGTATATATGTATATATGTATATATGTATATATGTATATATGTATATATGTATATATATAGTTATATACTTTTATTTTCGTATGTTGTCATTAAATTATAAGTATGTGTATAAATGCACCTTATAGTTGTCTCTTTGTCTACTTGTTCGTTCATTCGCTTTTTTTTTTTTATTTCTTTTTTTGTTTGTTTAACTATTTTATGTATAATTATTATATATAGTGATGACCCATTATTATTTTTTTTTTAAGTGTAAAATATAAACATAATTGTAGTTTTTTATTGTTGTAACTGCTCATAAAATAAAAAGTTGTAAGCTTTTTGTAATATAGTTGTATGTGCACGTACATGCGTTCATATATTCATTAAAAAAATTGTGAATTCATAATACATTGCATCAGTTATAAGTATATATATAAAGATATGTAAACCATTTATAATATATTTTTTTTAATGTTTTTGTTTTTATTCATGCTAAAAAAAAAAAAAAAAAAAAAAAAAAAAAAAAAAAAAAAAAAAGTGGGCACAACTGTACATAATATATATATATATATATACATTTTTACATACATATATGTGCACCAATTCTTTTTTTATTTTTATATTTTATTTTGGGAGGGGAGATCTATACAATTTTTAACTTTAATTTACCTTACCCATTTTTTTATTTTAATTAAACATAAAACAATAATTGTAGCTTTTAATGTAGTACAACATTTTTAATATTTAACTTTAACTAAAGTCAGAAAACATAATTCTATTTTATAACATATTTCATTTTATTATTAGTTTTTAAAACAGGCGTACATACATCCGCATGTATATTTATAAACCAATATATGTAAATGTACAATGGTAAAAAACTGTTATATGGACAAAAAAAAAAAAAAGAAAATAGCTACAAGTGTTAGTATGATAATTATCATGTTCTGAACAAAATAAAATGTTTGAAAAAATGTTTAAAAAAATGTTTAAAAAATTGTTTAAAAAATTGTTTAAAAAATTGTTTAAAAATTTGTTTAAAATTATTTAAAAAATTGTTTAAAATAATGTGATATATTATTTGTGGTTGTTTACAGCTCCTCCTGACAGTCTCCACCTATTTACGCCTATTATCAGTTGATCACATTTTTTTTGTTTTTTTTTTTTTTTTTTTGTTTTTTTTTCTTTTTTTTTGTTTTTTTTGTTTTTTTTGTTTTTTGAAATTATTAACACATAAAAATAGCTAATTTATAAGGTTAAAATATATTCATAGCAAATTTACATAAAAGGAACAAAAAAAAAAAAAAAAAAAAAAAAGGTAGCAATGTATACATACATCCATAAAGTTCATATGGAGACAATACTAAAATATGTTATATAGTTAAGAGTAAACAAATATATTTAAAAAAAAACAAACAAGCAGTCATATGTTGACATATAAAAAAACAAGTAGTAAAGTAACAATGATGTAATCATTATTTCGTTTATAATAATTATATATGCATTCAACGTAGGAATGTTTTTTTTTTTTTTTTATTTACTTGTTTATTTACTTTTTTTTTTCTGCATTTTCTGCAAGTTCTCTCCCATAAGGGTCATCATACGTAAGAGTTCTTAAATAATGAATTATATCAACTCTATCCTGGAAACTTGGAATTCCTTTAAAATTCATACCAATGTTTGCTTCTGCAAATAATCTAGGATCTTTCATATATCGCATTAAATTTAAATCATTCCATACAATACCAGATGCTTGCATATCAGGTGAAACTTGAAATGGGGAGTTTCCCTTACTTACACCAGCAGTTCTATTATATACATTAAATAATGTAGGTCCCCAACTTGTATAACCTGAATTTGTTTGGCTATTGTCTGGAGCTATGGAATGACATTGCTTGCAATGTTTTTTAAATAACTTTTCTCCTCTTTTTTTATCACCTTCAGGTAATACAAAATCATTTGGTAGTACTTCACCACTAGACTTTTTTTTATGAACTATACTCATTTTAAAAAGTTTTCATTAATAATTTAATTTGATCACTCATTAACCTTTTTTTTTTACTGCCTCTTTTTTTTTTTTTTTTTTTTTTTTTACTAAGCTTTAATTTGATAAAGTTAAAAAAAAACAATTTTACCTTTTTATGTCCTAGTGTTTTTTTTTTTCAACATTAATTCATAGCAAAATTGATACATATGTATATACATAAAAAAAGTACTTTTCTTTTAGCACTTCTTTAAGCAGCTATTGACAAAAAAGAATAGTATAAGTTAATCGTAAATATTTAAATATAAATTTCCCTTATATATATATATATATATATATATATATATTTTTTTTTTTTTTTTTTTTTTTTAAATGACGTAATCATATACATACAGTTGTACAGTTGAGAAAATATGCTGATATCACAGGGTTCTAAGCACAAAAAAATATATAAACAAAAATGAAATAAAAGTAAACATACATAGAAGTAAGAACAATATCTAGCATTTTTCATAAATTTATAAAAATTATCAAACCGAAAGTAATCGTTGTTATTAACCAAAATTACTCACAATTTTCACATTTTTTTTTAACCAATAAGTGAAGAATAAGTGAAAAAAAAGTGAAGAATAAGTGAAAAAAAAGTGATGAATAAGTGATGTTAATAGTTAATAAACTATATTTTCATTAATTTAGTCAATCTAGAAAGTAAAAAAAAAAAAAAAAAAGAAATGTTTTGTTTTGCAACTATTACATTTTATTATATAACTTAATTTTAAGTCCGTATTTGAAAACTTTTGTCAAGTTGAGATAAAAAATTGGAAAAATATATATATATATATATATATATATATATATATATATATATATACATTCATATATACGCATACAAATTTATACATTCTTTATTTTGCAATTGTGTGCACAAATTATGTACTTGTAAAAAAAAACAACAAACCTTTTAAAATTTTACTATAACAAAGCATAAATCAGTTTATATTTGTTTTCAATTAATCTGCAAGTTATAAAATAATAAATATAGAACTAAGTGCTCATATATAAATATATGTACTGTACATAGTTACATTATTCATAATATGAGTAAACTAAATTAATTGTTTTTGATATTGCCTCTTTTTTGTACTAATTCAATGTACAAAAAAAATAAGTTTATATGTTTTAATTTTTATAATTTTTTATAAACAAAAAAAACTTATAAAGGCGAAACTGTTTAGTTCTTTTATTAAAGTTATAAATTTATACACATATGTGTATATGTGTTTTTTTAAAGGTTTTTTTTTTAAGCAACTTTTAAAAAACTATCGATTTTTATATTTTATTTACGCACAATTATACATGCAATTATGTATATAATTTTAAATTTATATTTTTATGTAAAAAGCTATTTTTAACTATAAATTAAGCTTCTACATAAATAAATTTTTTAACCATCAATTAAGCTTCTATATAAATAATTATAATTGCTAAAATTTGTTATAAATAAACCATTTCTCTCTTTAAACCATTTCTCTCCTTAAACCATTTTTCTTTTTAAACTATTTTTCTTTTCAAACTATTTATCCCTTTAAAACCATTTATTCCTTTAAAACCATTTATTCCTTTAAAACACTGATTTAGAAAAAAAAAAAAAATACAGTGCGTTCTTGTGCTTATACAAAAAGTTTAACTACATTTTTTACAAAATTATGTAGGTTATTTATGCAGATTGTTTATGCAGGTGGTTTATGCAGGTGGTTTATGCAGGTGGTTTATGTAGGTGGTTTATGTAGGCATATATATGTAAACATGTTTGGAAGCATGCACTTGTTCATTTATTTATTTATAGATAAATACAGAATGCATATATATATATATATATATATATATATATATATATATATATATATATATGTATATGCGTGTTTACCATCTATTTATGACAATTTTAAATAAAAAAACGAGTACATTATTAATTATTTATTTTTGAATAAGGTAATAGAATGCCTTTTTATTAACACTATTTTTATGCATGTATTTATTTATAGCCCTTTATACAATTTTGTTTAAAGTTTTTGTTTATACAAAGTTATTTGTACTTATTTTTTTATACAAAATTATTTGTACATATTTTTTTATACAAAATTATTTGTACATACTTTTTTATACAGAATTATTTGTGCATATTTTTTTATACAGAATTATTTGTGCATATTTTTTTATACAGAATTATTTGTACTTATTTTTTTATACAAAATTATTTGTACATATTTTTTTATACAGAATTATTTGTACATATTTTTTTATACAAAATTATTTGTGCTTTTTGTTTTTACAGGATTGTACATATATTTGTTTATACGTATTTATTAAATTTTTTTTATGCCACAATTTTGTTAACTGATTTTTATTTTTTAGCAAAATAAAGGTACACCCCTTTTCTCTGTACTATTTTGTACTTATACATGTACGTATGTAGTACAATTAATATATATATATATATATATATATGTACATTGTACGCATATCAATTTTTTTTTTTTTTTTATTTTTTTTTTTTTTTTTTTTTCTCCCTCTTATAAACTTTTTTTTTATAAAGTTTTTAATACATAAATTAATGTATATATATTTATGTACATATGCGCAGTATATATACATATATATATAGGTGTATATATATATTTTTATTTTTTTATTTTTTTTTTTTTATTTTATTTTTTTAGTTAATTATTTTTTTTTTTTTTCAAAATGAGTTATAAGAAAATATTACAATATTATTTTTTTTTAACAGTTTTAACGTTCGCATACGAGCTTATTAATAAAAATCTCACTGACTGCATGATAAAAAATACCTTTCGAAAAAATACTGCTGACCATATAGTAAGTCGTGTGTTAAGTACAGTCAGTGTTAGCAAAAATAATAATACGGAAAGTAATCTTTTTTTTTCATCTATTTATGGTTATGATTTTTCCAAATCAATTATTCTTGATATATTTAAAAAAACCTTTTTTACTAATACTAGCAAAGAATTTGAAAAACCAAGTTTTACATTTTTACATAAAAGGTTGATGAACGAAAAAACAGAAAATAAAAAGTGCGAAAAAAAAGATTATAATACAGAATTTAACAAAGATAGCAGTAGCACATACTCTGACAAGATGGATGACTTTGTTATAAATAATAAAGATTTAGATGAAGAGAAAAAAACTGAACAAGAACAGGAACAAGAACAAGAACAAGAACAAACAGGCATAGTAAAGACTGGGGACAAAAATCAACCAAAAATTCATTACCGAACCGATTACAAACCTCCAACATTTTCAGTTGAACATGTTACTCTTAATATTGACATATTTGACCAAGAAACAATAGTAAATTCGAAACTTGATATGAACATAACACCACATAATACGGGAAATGATTTATTGTTGGATGGCGTTGGATTACAAATTAATAAAATTCTTATCGACGGTACAGCACTAGTTGAAGGAAAGCATTATAATTATAAAGATGGTATATTAACTATTTATGCTATGTATGTACCAAAAGGAAAGTTTGTGTTTGAATCAGAAGTTGTCATACATCCAGAAACAAATTATGCGTTAAGCGGTTTATACAAATCAAAGGATCTAATTGTATCACAGTGTGAATCAACAGGTTTCCGACGTATAACATTTTTTATAGATAGACCAGATGTTATGGCAAAATTTAATGTTACATTAACTGCTGACAAAAGTAAATACCCAGTATTATTAAGTAATGGTGATAAAATTAAAGAATTTGATGTAAAAAATACAAACAGACATGGAGCACAATTTAATGATCCATTTAAAAAACCATGTTATTTATTTGCTGCTGTTGCTGGAGATTTAAAATTTATAAAAGATAAACATATTACCAAATTTTCAAAAAAAAATGTAGATTTATATATATATAGTGAAGAAAAATATGTATCAAAATTAAAATGGGCATTAGAATGTCTTAAAAGAGCAATGATATTTGATGAAGAATTTTTTGGTTTAGAATATGATTTATCCAGACTTAATTTAGTTGCTGTATCTGATTTTAATGCAGGTGCAATGGAAAATAAAGGATTAAACATTTTTAATGCTGATTCTTTATTAGCATCCAAAAAAAAATCAGTAGATTATGCATATGAAAGAATTTTACAAGTTGTTGGACATGAATATTTTCACAATTATACAGGAAATAGAGTAACATTAAGAGATTGGTTTCAGTTGACTTTAAAAGAAGGATTAACTGTTCATAGAGAAAACATTTTTTCAGAACAAGAAACCAAAACAGCCACTTACCGTATAGATAATATTAACGTATTGAGATGTGTACAATTTGTTGAAGATGCTTCTCCATTTGCTCACCCAATCAGACCAGAATCTTACATAACTATGGATAATTTTTATACCTCAACAGTATATGACAAAGGAAATGAAGTTATGAGAATGTATCAAACAATTTTAGGTGATGAATATTACAAAAAAGGTATGACTATGTACTTAACCGATCGTGATGGTAATACAGCTACATGTGAAGATTTTAATACTTCTATGGAACAAGCATATAAATTAAAAAAAAATGACAAAAATGCAAGTTTAGAACAATATTTATTATGGTATTCACAAAGTGGAACTCCAAGAGTTCATGTTGAATATTTTTATGATGAAAATCAAAAATTATTAACATTCATTTTAACACAAAAAACGAATCCAGATAATAACCAAAAAGAAAAAAAACCATTATTTATACCGATAAAAATTGGTTTTGTAAATAGAAATGGTGGAGATGACATTATACCAGAAACATTAATTGAATTTACTAAAGAAACTGAAATGTTTACATTTAAAAATGTTCCTGAAAAACCTATTCCATCACTTTTTAGAGAATTAAGTGCACCAGTACATATTACAGATAACTTAACAGATGAAGAACGTATTATTTTGTTAAAATATGATACAGACGCTTTTGTAAGATATAATGTATGTGTTGATTTATATACAAAACAAATTATAAAAAACTATAATGAATTACTTAATGCTGCACAAAAAAATATTCCAACAGAACATGTACAATTAACACCAATGAGTAATTATTTTATAAATGCAATTAAACATGTATTAGAAGATAAAAATGCGGATTATGGTTTTAAAGCATACATGATAACATTACCTTCTTTTAAATATTTAACTACTTTTATTACAAAAATAAATACAGATATATTAGCTGATTCGTATGATCATGTTTACTCAGAAATAGCAAAACATTTAAGTGATATGTTATTTGACATTTTTAATAAATTAGAAAAGGAAGCAAACGATATGACACACTTTGAAGATGAATCTTTTGTAGACTTTGATCAAATTAATAAAAGAAAACTTAGAAATAGTATTTTAAAATTATTAAGTAAAACAAAATTTAAAAATATTGATAATAGTATAATGAAACATTCTGAATCTTTATATCCATCAAATTGGTTAACAAGTTTTAGTGCATCTGCTTATATAAATATAAATAAGTATAATGAATTATATGCTAAAACATATGATCGTGCAAGAGATGATGAATTGTTATTATTATCATGGATTAAAACGGTATCATTATCAGATACACCTAATATATATGAAATTCTTAAAAAATTAGAAAATGACATATTAAAAGATAGTAAAAATCCAAATACAATTAGAGCAGTATATTTACCATTTGCTAGTGGATTAAGACATTTCCATCACAAATCTGGCAAAGGATATAAACTTATTGCTGATATTATTATTAATGTTGATAAATTTAACCCTACATTAGCATCTCAAATTGCTAGTCCTTTTAAAATATGGAATAAATTGGATGATGCCAGACAAACATTAATGTTAAGCGAAATCAACAGAATATTAAGTTCAGATAATATATCAAATAATTTGAGAGAGTTCTTAAGCAGATTAACAAACAAAATATAAACCTTTTATTTTTTTTTTTTTTTTTCTTTTTTTTTTTCCCCTTATACATATTACGTTGTAAAATTTTGTGCTTGTCATAGCATATAATTTTGTGCTTGTCATAGCATATAATTTTATGCTTGTCATAGCATATAATTTTGTGCTTGTCATAGCATATAATTTTGTGTTTGTTGCAACATATAATTTTGTGTTTGTTGCAACATATAATTTTGTGTTTGTTGCAACATATAATTTTGTGTTTGTTGCAACATATAATTTTGTGTTTGTTGCAACATATAATTTTGTGTTTGTTGCAACATATAATTTTTATTTATGCACGCACATCTATCATCATGAACACATTTCATTGCCATTTTATGTATATATATATATCACATTTTTAAATGATGATATTTTTAAAATGTTATATAATTTTTCATTTTTTATATTAAAATGGATATATATATATATATATATACATGTATATATATGCAGACCTATATACGAATATGACCATAAGTACAATATTATTTATGTTCTTATTTAGCAGTTTTTTTTTTTTTTTTTTTTTTTTTTTTTTTAACTACATTCGTATATATAATCAATGTTTTATTTCCATAGTATGTGTTATTTTTATATTTTTTTCTAATTACAATTTATAAAAAAAAAAAAAAAAAAAAATGTAAGTACATATGTATTTATTTATACGTGTACATATGTATTGTGTGTATAATTACATTAACTATAACACGAACTAAAGTGTATATACATGTACTGAAATGATAAACATGAAAATTAATTAAATAAACTGTGACCTCCCCCCACTACGTTGGGTATATATAACTAAAAGCGCATTTATACTTTATGTAAGGGCTAAAGGGCTAACAATGCCTAAAAGGGTTATACACGCCTATGCATATGTACGTATATATATTTGTGTAGATGTTTTTTTGTACACGCTTTTATGTACATATTTAACATTTCTTATGGCTTACTATTTCTTACGGTTTACTATTTCTTACGGCTTACTATTTCTTACGGCTTACTATTTCTTACGACTTACTATTTCTTACGGCTTACTATTTCTTACGGCTTACTATTTCTTACGACTTACTATTTCTTACGGCTTACTATTTCTTAAGGCTTACTTTTTATTACGGCTTACTATTTATTACAGCTTACTATTTATTACAGCTTACTATTTATTACGGCTTACTATTTATTACGGTTTACTTTTTATTACGGCTTACTTTTTATTACGGCTTACTTTTTATTACGGCTTACTTTTTATTACGGCTTACTTTTTATTATAAATATGAAAAAAATTAAAATCGTTAATAAATATATATATTTTTCAAAATAAAGTACAATTTTTTTTTAAAGACGATCTTTCCCATTTATACTTAATGTGATTACCTTTTGAAGTTTCAAAAAAGGTGGAATAAAAAAAATAAATAAATAAAATAAATAAAAATAAATAAAAT
>CABPSV020000191.1:13433-23815 GCA_902459845.2 Hepatocystis sp. ex Piliocolobus tephrosceles
AATAAATAAATAAATAAAACTTATTGAAGAAATGGTTTATGTTATTATGGGTTTTTTTCAAAAATGTTAAATTTTTAGATTAAAGGGAAAAAAAATTAATGCATAAAAAAAAAAAAAATATAATAATAATATTTGTCATGTTATTATAAAAGAAATAGGTGAGCGCATTAAAAAAAAATTACATATGAAAGCTTGAAAGTTTGAAAGTTTGAAAGTATAAAAATAGAATAAAAAATGTGGTAATATGAAAACATAAAAATAGAATAAAAAAAATACAAAAAAAAAAAAAAATAAAATTAAAAAGCGAACAAAACGCAACGAAATGAAACAAAAATAAACAAAGCGAAACAAAACGAAGCAAAGCGAAACAAAACGAAGCAAAGCGAAACAAAACGAAGCAAAGCGAAACAAAACGAAGCAAAGCGAAACGAAACAAAACAAAACGAAACAAAACGAAACAAAACGAAACAAAAATAAACAAAAATAAACAAAGTGAAACGAAACAAAACAAAACTGTACAAAAAGAAGCGAAGGTGAAACAATTAGCAATGCAAGGGCCCTACTCGTCACATAACAAAAAAAAAAAAATATATAAATAAATACCATACCTAAAAATTACAATCAATTCATGATATGAAATGTTTTTACTTTAAATTAAAAAAAAAAAAAAAATACATAAAAAAATTATTCATCTTTTATAGGAAATTATTACCTACAAAAAAAACAAAAAAAACAAAAAAAACAAAAAAAACAAAAAAAAAAAAAATCAACGTACTTGTGTTAAACGTTTAATATATAAGTAGCACGTGTAAACTTATACATACTATGATATAAACTTACATGCATACATATATATTTATATGTGTATATGTATATATAGATTTTTTTTTTTTTTTTTTCATATTTTGTAAGCCATACAAATTGTTTAAATAAATCGTAAGCTTTCAGTTTTCACTAAACGTACAAACAATTTTGCAAACACACATACATACCCAATATACGTGTACATTTTTGTATTTATTTCATCAAAAATTACTACCCTGCTATATCTGATTATTCTATTTTTATCCACATACACAGTCACAATCACGTACAGAGTCACCACTTGATAATATTGTAAACCCGCTCAACTGTATCATTTTTTCCTTGTTCGACATACTAGCTAACACATACGTGTTTTTTTAAAAAAAAAAAAAAAAAAAAAAAAAAAAAAAAAAAAAAAAAAAATGACGAAATTGTCAGAAGATAATGGAGAACCCGGAATAATCCATAAAGTTGCTGGCTCGTTAGTTATAGCCGAAAATATGAGTGGAACGAAAATGTATGAGCTAGCTAAAGTTGGATGGAATAAATTAGTAGGTGAAATTATAAGACTGGAAAGGAATTATGCTTACATTCAAGTTTATGAAGATACATCAGGTTTAGCTGTTGGTGACCCTGTTACAAAAACTGGTAATCCTTTATCAATTGAATTAGGTCCTGGAATATTAGATAATATATATGATGGTATTCAAAGACCATTAGAAAGAATTGCAAATGTTTGTGGAGATGTTTATATATTTAAAGGTATAGATATGACTTCCTTAGATCATGATAGGAAATGGGATTTTTATGGAGATAAAAAACTTAAATTACAAGATATGGTAACAGGTGGAGATATATTTGGATATGTAGATGAAAACAAATTATTTAAAGAACATAAAATAATGGCACCACCTAATGCAAAAGGTCGTCTTACATATATTGCTCCAGATGGTTCTTATACATTAAAAGATAAAATATTTGAACTAGAATATCAAGGAAAAAAATATAGTTATGGTTTATCACATTTTTGGCCAGTTAGAGATCCAAGACCAATATTAGAAAAAATAACAGGTGATACATTATTATTAACTGGACAACGAGTTTTAGATTCTTTATTTCCAACAGTACAAGGTGGAACATGTGCTATTCCAGGTGCATTCGGTTGTGGGAAAACATGTGTATCACAAGCTTTATCTAAATACTCAAATAGTGAAGTTATTATATATGTTGGTTGTGGAGAAAGAGGTAATGAAATGGCTGAAATTTTATCAGAATTTCCTGAATTAACAACTAAAGTAGGTAACGAAGATGTAGGAATAATGCAAAGAACTTGTTTAGTAGCAAATACATCAAATATGCCTGTTGCTGCTAGAGAAGCTAGTATATATACAGGTATAACTTTATGTGAATATTTTAGAGATATGGGTTATAATGCAACTATGATGGCTGATAGTACAAGTAGATGGGCAGAAGCGTTAAGAGAAATATCAGGTCGTTTAGCTGAAATGCCAGCAGATAGTGGTTATCCTGCTTATTTAAGTGCAAGATTAGCTTCTTTTTATGAACGTGCAGGTAAAGTCAAATGTATAGGATCTCCTTCACGTAATGGATCAATTACAATAGTAGGAGCTGTTTCACCACCAGGAGGTGATTTCTCAGATCCAGTTACAACGGCTACTATGTCTATAGTACAAGCATTTTGGGGATTAGATAAAAAATTAGCACAAAGAAAACATTTCCCTTCAGTTAATTGGTCAACTTCTTTTTCAAAATATATTAGACAATTAGAACAATACTTTGATAACTTTGATCCAAATTATTTAAGTTTAAGACAAAAAATTAGTGATATTTTACAACAAGAAAGTGATCTAAACGATATAGTACAACTAGTAGGAAAAGATTCTTTATCAGAAGATCAAAAAATTGTTATGGAAGTAGCCAAAATTATAAGAGAAGATTTTTTACAACAAAATGCTTTCAGTGATTATGACTATATGTGTCCATTACAAAAAACTGTTGGAATGATGAAAATCATTTGTCATTTTTATGCACAATGTTTAAAAACCTTACAAGAGTATGATTCAAAAGAAAGAAAAATTGGATGGGGATCCATATACAATACGTTAAGACCTACAATTAATAAAATAACTCATATGAAATTTGAATCACCTAAAAACTCAGAAGAATACTTTAAAAAATATTTTAAAGCTTTAGAAGAAGAAATTACGGTTGGCTTAAGAAATTTAGTGGAAAAGTAGAAAAAATAAAAAATAAAAAATAAAAAATAAAGCAATGTTGCGCATATTGAAATGTATGTATGTATGTGTATGTATGTATGTATGTATGTGTGTGTGAAGGGGGAGGAGGAGGGGTAATATATGTGATGTATGTATAAAAAATAAAAAAAACACAACAGAAATGTTATTATATTATGTATGAGGAAGTTCATGTAAGCTAGACTATGTTGGTTTATCTTACGCTTTAATCAGCGTAAAATGCAGTTTATAATTAAGTGTCTAATGTTCAAACCTTCTACATTACCCACTCATATATATATATATATGCAACTCACTCCTTTGCTACTGCTTTATTCGAATGATGCATTATTTATATTGTTTTTTTTTTTTTTTTTTTTTTTTTTGGGGGAGGGAGAAAAGTTATTGTTGTTTTGAGCGAAAATTTATTGTTTTGTTAGGATTGGTTGGCTTATTTCGGTTTAACTTGGCTAATTCTGTTTGTTTTACATCAGTTTACACAATTTACTTGTTGCTCATCTTCCAATTTTTATATCATGACACCCACTATTGATTATTACATTTCTTTGACTTAATATAATTAACAGTATATATTTTTTTTTTATTTTATTTTATTTTTTTTTTTTTTATTTCCCCTCGATATTACCTACCATAGAAATACATACATGTGCACTTAATATTTATATATATATACATTTATGCATAGGTTAATTTTTAACAAAAATTTACGATGTATTTTTTTTTACCACGTCATTTTTCATTTACAATTTCATTTACATTTACAATTTCATTTACATTTACATTTACATTTACATTTACAATTTCATTTACATTTACATTTACATTTACATTTACATTTACATTTACATTTTTCATCCCTATTCCCATTTTTCACTTTTTTTTTATTTGTTAATTAAATATAAGACAAAAGGGTGATGTATATATATATCTGCATATATGAACATGTATTTATGTATTCTAATCGTTTTAATAATAAAAAAAAAAAAATATATATACGTTTATGTTAACGAAGTACTTAAAACTTATCAGACAATATACACCTCTTTATACACATTTACCTAAATTTAAACTTAAGTTATATTCCTTAAATATTTTACATACAACTGTTTTTTTTTTTTTCTTCTTTTTTTGCTACAAAGTTATATACACAAGTATATACGCAGGTAGATAGACGCTTATTGCTCTTGTTTAAAAAAAAAAAAAAAAAGAGAAATTGCATAATGACCACTTAATGTGTTTTACTACATATTAAACGGATTTACTAGTTTTTAAAAAAGCAGGATACATATCGATACAAACCGATAAAAAACAACAATGTACAATGAACTTATATGTGTGGTATATGCTTTACCAAAACCGAATAATATAAAAAAATGAAAATAAAAAATGCTAAGAAATAACAGATATTTCTCATTGTTACCATTAAATTATATTATATCCTTCCTATGAATTCATGTAATAAGTTATTATTTTTTTTTTTTTTAAGAGAAAATACACACTATATTTAAAACCTAAATTGATTTTTTTTTTTTTTTTTTTTTTTTTTTTGTGTTCTTTAGTTCTTTAAATAAAAACTATTAAATAGAAACCATTAAGTAAGAACCATATTAAATAGAAACCATTAAGTAAGAACCATAAAAATACAGTTTTTTTTAAGCTGAGCATACTTTTGTATAAACAAAATGTTGTTCTAATAATTAAGCTCATACGAAATTAAGTACATACACAATTAAATACGTAGCATGTATAAGCATCACATAAGCAATTATTCTTCATAACATATATTTTATTTATTTGTTTATTGATTTGCTTATTTATTTATTTATTTTTTTTTTTTTTTTTTTTTTTTTGTTCAGTTTTAATGCCACTTTAAAAACGCGAGCATAAAAAATGATCACTATTTAAATGTATTAATATGCAATTTATAAAAGTGATTTAAAATTATATGTTTAGTTTTTTTATAAAATTATTTTTATTTATAAAAAAAAATATATTATAACAATATGTATGCACCAATTTTAATTTCCAGATTAATACTAATTAATGCCTAAGATGAAAAAACTCAAAACCTAAGACAAGTTTTGAAAAAAAATAAAATAATTACATTACATATAAAAATTGTTACATGATACCTTAACAAATATGTACACATCTCTATAATTATGCATATCTATTTATGAGTTTTTTTTTTTTTATTTTTATTTTTTTTTTTTTTTTTTAAAATTTATACAAATAAATAATCAAAAGCATAATGTCGTAAATATAATGCCATAAACGTATTTGCATAAACATATTTGCATAAACATATTTGCATAAACATATTTGCATAAACATATTTGCATAAACATATTTGCATAAACATATTTGCATAAACATATTTGCATAAACATATTTGCATAAACCCATTTTCATAAACCTATTTTCATAAACCCATTTTCATAAACCCATTTTCATAAACCCATTTTCATAAACCCATTTTCATAAACCCATTTTCATAAACCCATTTTCATAAACATAATGTCAAAAAAAACCTAACTTTCATCATTAATTTTGAAAAACATAAATATATACAAATGATACTAAACATAATTTTCATCTTTTTTGTAAATTGAAAATAGGGAAGATTAATTTTTGCCCTGGACTCCATTGTAACCTTGTATCTTTTTTTTTCATTTTTTTATATCTATATTAAAAAAAAAAAAAAAAAAAGCAAATAAAAAAATAAAATAAAAATTATAAAAAAAAAATGTTTAAAAAAATGATTAAAAAAGGTATTTAAAAAAAATTATGAAAATATATAATTAAGTCAAACAACTAAAAAAAAAGGAATGTTTTTTACAACCAATTAAGAAATAAACAATCATGCAATTTGTAAGCTTAAAAGCATACATGTACATGCATACATAAAATAAATAAGTACAATTATATGCACTTATTAATACTTATACATGCATAAATAAATAAGTACACTTATATGTGCTTACTAATACATATATATATATATATATACATAAATAATATTTAATACGTACTCTCAATTATTTATTTATTTTTTTTAGTAGTATATATACATATATTATATATACACATATACATATATATTATATATACACATATACATATATATTATATATACACGTATATATAAACGGAAGAAAAAAAAAAAATGAAATTTATCAAATGAATCAAATGTATTATAACTATTTTTTAATAATTTTATTAGAATTATATTTTTTGGGGTCACAAAAATGTAGATCCTATGTTGTAAAAAATGATAAAACTCTATTTGTGGATGTACATAACACTCCACATAAAAAAATATATTTAAAAAGGAATAGTAATAGTAACACACATAATAACAATCGACGAAAGACACATATAAAAAATTCTAACACAAATATTGAAGTACAAAATCGAATTATATCGTCAAAAGAAAATGAAGCATATATAAATAAAAAAATAGATGAATTTTCAAAATATCGAATTAAAGATTTTAGTTCAAAATATACATTTTTTTTTCCAGGTCAAGGAGAACAATTTGTGACTATGGGGTTAGACACTTATAATACATGTAAAGAAGCTAAAGATATATATGATCGTGCAAGTAAAATATTAGGTTATAATTTAATGGATGTAATTAAAAATGGACCTGAAGAAAAACTAAAAGATTCAGAAATAGCACAACCATCTATTTATACTGTATCTATTGCTGCTTTTGAAAAATTAAAAAAAGAGAATAGTGACATAGTTAATAATTTAAATTTATGTATGGGTTATTCATTAGGAGAATATGCAGCTTTAACAGTTGCGGGAGCATTACCATTCGAAGAAGGAGTTTACTTAACTAAACAAAGAGGTATATCCATGCAAAAATGTGCACAATTACATAAAATGACAACAATTGCAGTTGTTGGTTTAACATTAGATATTATTCATAAACTTATTGAAGATGTTAATAAAGAAATGGACGATGATATTTTAATTGTTAGTTATATGACAGATAAAAAATTTGGTTTATGTGGTAAAAGTGAAAGTATGGAATATTTAAATACATTGGCAAAAGAAAAATATAAAGCTGTTTTTACTAAAAAATTACAAATATCAGGAGCATTTCATTCAGCATATATGTTCCCTGCTAAAAGTGTATTAGAAAAAGTGTTAAAAGAAATTAATTTCAAGAAAATGAATGTACCTACTTTATCAAACGTAGATGGATTTGCTTATACAGATCCGAATATAATAAAACAATTGTTACTTCTTCAGTTAACAAGCCCAATTAAAATTTATAAATGTCTTGACACAATTTTACAAAATGGATATGAGACCGGTTATGAGTTAGGGCCAGGTACAATTAATGCAAACCTTTTAAGGGATGTATCTAAAAAGAAAAAAACGGCTATACCCTATATATAATATTAGTATTCGTCATGCAAACTGTACCAAACGTGGTGATTTTGAACAGCGCGGTGATTGCAAAAAAAAAAAATGTGACAACACTAAGCATCAAAAACATATTAATAGAAGTAATCAGCTTATATAAGTATATTCATTCAAAGTTAAAAAATGTAAAATTCGCATTAAAAAAATAAAAGTATAGATTAGGCAGTCACAATGACAGATAGGTGACAAAACGGATATATATATATATATGCACCTTTACTTATTTTTGTGCATGTGTTTTGCACATGTGTTTTGTATATGTGTTTTGTACATTTGTTTTGTACATTTGTTTTTACGTTTGTTTTTGCAAGTACTTTTGCATTTCCTTTCGCAAGTACCTTTTTAATACGTTTGCTCATACATATACCTACTACCTTTTTAACTGCATTTCATGCTATTGTAACATGTTTATATAAAGTGCATTAAAAAAAAATAATTGTGACATAAACCAAATATATATTTTAAATATATTTCTTTTATTATATACATACCGATAAATATATCAAAAAAAAGTACCAATATTTTTATTTATTTTTTTATTTTTTTCATAAATAATTTTTATACATATGTATGTGTTGATTGTCTATATATGTGTGAACATAAATTTAGGTACATGTGTTTATTCTATTTATTTAATGTTTTTAAATAATTCAACTATTAAAAGACGATTTTTGCCTAAAGCAAAAAAAAAAAAAAAAAAAATTTAATATAAACAAAAAACATAAAATAACAAAAAAGGAAGTGCAAAGATAAACAAAAGTTATAAATAAAAATGTAAACTTAAAAATGCTTAATCTCATATAAATACATATGCATATGTGTATATTCCGTATGAATATAAAATTAAATTTACATAACAAAAGCATTATGATAAAAGCTTTTATTTATATAAGTGTACAAAAAAAAAAAAAAAAAAAAAAAAAAAATTGAAAATTGTACAATAAAAATAGAATGATATGTATGTCATAAACCAAAATTTGATTATTTATTTAGACATAATTATTTACGTAGTTGTAATTAAGCATATACGCAAAACAATAAAAAAATAAATAAATCATAAATAATGTTAAATTAAATAAGTTATATATATACCCCTTATACACACACACAACATCAACAACTATTATCTGCTTATTTGTTCTTTTTATTTTTATACTACCATTTATTACTCATAATTTTGCCTTTACTTTATTACTAAGCACGTATACCTATATACATTCGGTAAATTGTTCAATCTATTCCTTTCCTTTTTTTTTTTTTCTTTGCTTCTCCTTTTTTTTTTTTTCCTTACTTCTCCTTTTTTTTTTTTTTCCTTGTTGCTCCTTTTTTTTTTTCTTTGCTTTTCGTTTTTTTTTTTTTTTCCTCCTTCTCACTACGTTTACAGTTTTATCATTTTTTATATTTATTTAATATGTCAATAAACTTATTATATACAGTGTCGTTATTTAAATTGACTTTGTTTCGTCTCATATTTAGTTCATAATTTTTCAGATCATAATTATGTTTTGTCATTTTAACATTTTCTCTTTTTAAAGGGATATGTATATTGTTTTGTTCACTTTCGTATTTTTTAAAAAGATGATTAATATATTTATCATGTAAATTTTTTTTATTATACAGTTGGTTTATTTTGTCGTTATTAAATGTGTTCGTATCATAGTTATTGTCGTATTGGTTCGTTTTGTATTGGTTCGTTTTGTATTGGTTCGTTTCGTATCGGTTCGTTTCGTATTGGTTCGTTTCGTATTGGTTCGTTTCGTATTGGTTCGTTTCGTATGGGTTCGTTTCGTATGGGTTCGTTTCGTATGGGTTCGTTTCGTATGGGTTCGTTTCATATAGGTTTGTGTCATATTTGCACGCCCCATATAAGTCCGTAATATTATACATATTTTGTAGCTTATTTAAATGCATATTCTTGTTTCTTTCTATTTTTTTTAAAATATTCATGATTTCTGCTCCTCCTTCTGCTGCTCCTTCTTTTTCTATTCCTTTTATTTTTACAAAAGTGTTAGCTTTTGCTTTCAATATACAATCTTTATCACTCTTGTTTTTATCACTTACATTATATTTTTTTGCTATTTTTTTAACATTCATATTTGTAAAATCGTTTATCTTTTTAACTTTATACTTACCCAATTTAAACTTTTCATCAACGTTTTTATATTGTGTACCACTATCGAATTTTATGTTATACATGTTTTCGTAATTATAAAAATTGTTATTATCATAGTTAAATGTTTTATTTATATACTTTTTTTTTTTTACTTTTTTAATCCATTTTTTCACACATTTCTGTATAAAAATTACACATTTTAAAAAATGTTTATAATCCACTTCATAATTATATAAAACCCCTGTATTCTTATTGGGTATATTAAAATAGATTGCCGTAGTACATTCTTTTCCTTTTTCTTTAATACTACTACTACTAGTGATATTACTACTACTACTACTACTAATGTTAATATAATTATTGGTACTATTAATAATACTTGTGCCAGTAGTGTTATTGTACTTGTCGTCATTATTGCTACTTCTAGTGGCTGTACTGATAGTAATATTGTTGTAATTGTTATTCATTACACTACCACAATTGCTGTTACCACCATTACTACTACTACTACTACTACTACTATAACTGCTTTTATATTTTTCCAAATCATATTTTTCAAATAAGTTCGACTTTTTTTTTATTACTGAAGGACTTATCACATATTTTTTTTTGGATAAATTAGGCATAACAATAATCCTATCCGTTTTTTTTTTTGGTACTATAACCAATTCAGTTTTCATTATTTCCTTAGTTTTCATTAATTCTTTATTTTTCATTAATTCTTTATTTTTCATTAATTCTTTATTTTT
>CABPSV020000192.1:0-23806 GCA_902459845.2 Hepatocystis sp. ex Piliocolobus tephrosceles
TTTTTTTTTTTTTTTTTTTTTTTTTTTTTTTTTTTTTTTTTTTTTTTTTTATTTTTTTTTTTTTTTTTTTTTTTTTTAAAAAAAAAAAAAAAAAAAAAAAAAAAAAATATATATATTTTTATGTTTTTTTTTTCTTCTTTTTTTTTCATGTAATATAACACAATATAGCATTTTTTTAAGTTTTATTTTATTATTTTTATTTTTTAAGTTTACAAAAAATTAATGTAGAAGTGAAATATTTTATTATTCAGCTTTGACAATTGTCTTTTTCATTCATATATTTTTTTTCTTTTTTTTTGTTAATTCATTAGCTGCTTAATTTATTATTTTTTTTTTTTTTTTGTTATTTCATTAACTGCTTAATTTATTTTTTATCTTGTTTTGTTGTCTTGTTTTGTTGTCTTGTTTTGTTGTCTTGTTTTGTTGTCTTGTTTTGTTGTTGTGTTTTGTTGTTGTGTTTTGCTTTCTTGTTTTATTATTTTGCAATTTTGTCACTTTGCAATTTTGCCATTTTACATTTTTGTCATTTTACATTTTTGCCATTTTACATTTTTGCCATTTTACATTTTTGCCATTTTACATTTTTGCCATTTTACATTTTTGCCATTTTACATTTTTTCCATTTTACATTTTTGCTATTTTACATTTTTGCCATTTTACATTTTTGCTATTTTACATTTTTTTTATTTTGCATTTTCATTTTTTTTTAATTTATTTTTTCGTTAATTCATATACATTTTTCTTCTTTAGTACTTATAACCCTCATATATAGCAAACACACAACTAAAATTAATAAAAAAAATGATTTTTTTTTATTTACCGAAATAATAGCATTTTCGCCCCCCCTCCCCCAATTGTTGTATCTTTTTAATACATAAAACAGTAGACATAAAAAAATAAAAAAAAATAAAAACAAAAATAAAAAAATAAAAAAAAATAAAAAAATAAAAAAAAATAAAAAAAAATTTATTTAAATCTAACCGATTACTATATATATATAAATTTATACACGTTTGCACATAGTGTCTGCATGTTTTTTTACGTTTAAAATAATTATTAACTATTAACAATTTTATCAATATGTTGAAAAATATGATAAACACGGACAGAACAGCTCGAGAACAAGTAAAAAAAAAAAAAAAAATAATAATAATAATAATAATATTTAATTTTTTTTTTTTGCAAGTTTTATCATATTAAATTTAATTAGTGACTGTCTACAATTAAATATAATGTTTAGGAATATTTATCTTATTTCTGTTTAGCTTTAATAAAATTTGTTGCATTTTTTTTTTTTTTTTTTTTTGTAGAATAGGTTATTAGAAAAAAAATTATCTAAAGATTCTGTTACGTCAACTAAATTTTATGTAATGACAAAAAAAAAAAAAAAAAAAAAAAAATACTTTTTGTACATCCATGTTCAAATATAAATGTCAATATGGGGTGTGCACATTTTCAAAACTTTTTAATTTATAACTATGAACTACAAAAATATATACTTTTTACTAGAATGATCAATATTACAATAATTACATAATGTATAATTTCATTATTTTTTTTTTTTTTTTTTTTCGTCTTCTACTTGTTTTCTTAATTCTACATACTAAATATATTGTAATCATTTTTATATTACTATGTTAGTGTGTTTCATTTTTTTTTTTTTTTTTTCTATTTTCACTTTAACATAATAAAAATAAAAAAAACTAAATCATACATAATATTTTTTTTTATTTTTATAGTATTCTTCTGAAGATAGAGAAGACGACTTAGAGTTTAATAGTCAAGATAGTTTAAAATTATATAAAAAAGAAAATAATATAAAAAATTTAAAAAGTGATAACCAAAATTCGATATTATATAATAAAAAGGTACAATCAAAAAGTGATTTAAAAAAAGATAATAAAAAGTACGAACGAAAATCAAGTAATTTGAATGTATCTAAAAAAAATAGTGATACAAGTATAATTGATAATAAACAACTAGAAAATTATATAGCTGAAACTAAAAATTTTAAAGAAAGTAATATTTGTAACAATAAAAACAGTGAGAAAGTTGAAAATAATATTGATAATAAAATCAAAAACACAGAAACTAGTTTACAGAGTGAAATTAAAGGAATCTCAAATATTAAAAAAAAGGATATACAAAGTAATTTAGAAGAAGTAGATAATACTGTAAAAAGTTTAGAAAAAACTTTTTCGTTTCAAAACAGTTTAACAGAAATTAACACTAATATATCTAATTGTAATAATAATAATAATAATTTAGCAAACTGTTCTTCTTCTATTAATAATAATAACAGTCAATATAAAAACCATTCTACTTACAACGACTCTTATAATATAACAAATTCTTATTCTAATACCAATTCAAACTTTAACACACAAAATAATACGAGTGTATATACCGATAGTTATTTAAACGTCGTTAAAGATAATAATTATTTGAATATTTGTACAGATAATAATTTAAATATACCGGTAAATAATTTAAATATACCATTAAATAATTTAAATATACCAGTAAATAATTTAAATATACCATTAAATAATTTAAATATACCAGTAAATAATTTAAATATACCAGTAAATAATTTAAATAGTAGCGGTAATTACATTTTGGATCCTTGCGAAAGTAACTTGGAAACATATGCAAATTATAATCCGAAATTATATCAGTATAATTTGAATAGTTATTTTGATAAAAACGTAACATCTCCATACGAAAATAGCTGGAACGGTTATTCTAATAATTTAACCACATATAGCAATAACAACTTCAATAATAGTAATAATATTAATAATTTGAACACTTATCCTAATAGTAACTTTAATTTACTTAATAATAATACAATTATTAAAGAACATTTGAAAAAAGAACTTTCACTACCAAATAATTTAAATTTTACAGATAGTAATATAAAAAGAAATAATCAAATAATGGACAACTTTTATAGAAGCAATAATAGTACAAACGGGATAGACTTTACAAATATGTATGATAACATTCAAACATTTACGAATAATGATATACGAACGAAATTAGATAATACTTCAAATTTTATAAGTAATAAAAACTCATATTCTCCTTTGAACTCATTACATCATACAAGTACTATGGATGAAAGTACATCATTAGAACTGGATAGATTATCAACAATCGAACTTGAAAAAACACAAAACCAAGAAAACATATACAATAATAATGTTAATTTAAAAACAGATAGTTACAATGTTAGTGGAAATATTATAAATTCTGACGGAGTTACAGTAAAAGCAAATGAAATTGTAAAAACAGAATCTATAAAAAATAATATTTCTGAAAGAGAAAATGTAAGTTCGCATACTGATTATGCTAGAGCAACACATAGTTCTCATGTTGTTGATAAGAAAATAGTTCATGAAGGATTTGATACTATTAAAATACCTAAATATAGAGAAATAGAAGTTGTTGAAAAGATTGTGGAAGTCCCAGTAGTTCATAAAGTTAATAAATATATAAATAAATATGAAGTTAAAGAAGTTGAAAAGGTAGTAAACAAACAAATTAATAAATATGTGGAAACAAAAATTGAAGTACCTGAATTATATTATAAAGATAAAATTGTAGAAGTCCCTGAAGTACAAGAATTTTTAAAAGTTGTTGAAAAACCTGAAATAAAAGAAAGAATTATATATAAAAATAAAATAGAAAAAAAAATAATACCTAAATATATAGAAATACCTGTAATTAAAATAGTTGACAGGTATGAAAGTTATGATGATATAGAAGAAATAATAAAAACAGTACCAGTTAAAAAAATTGTTGAAATGCCAAATGAAGTAATAAAAAAAGTAAAAGTGCCTATTAAAAAAATAGTTGAAGAACCTAATTATGTACCTATTATTAAATATCGTGATATACCAATAGAAAAAATCAGATATGTTCCAAAAACACAAACAATTGAGTTAGTAAAAACTATACCCAAAATAATAGATATTCCTGTGTCTGTAAAAGTTCCTAAAATAAAAATTATTGATAAGCCTGTTTTTATAAACAAGTATATTGATAGGCCTGTAATTGTACCTGTTTCTAGAACAATGAAGCCAGTATTTAAATATGAAGGGAAAAGAATAATAGATATACCTATACATAAACCATACATTGTTACCCATGATACAATTGTAAATGTACCTGTTGACAATACAATGAATAAAGGTCGATGTTCTGTTTATACAAAAAGGTTAAATTTTGATGCAATGAGTGCAGAAAAAAAAAATGAATTGTTTCATATGGTTAATAACACAAAATTTAATTTACAAAGATCAATGAGTGTAGATAATATTTTTGATAATAAAAGATTTAATGATGAAAACTGTTTTGCTAATTGTTCAGGATTACAAGAGTCTATAGGAATGAAAAATACATTCTTATCAAATAATGTTTTTTCAAATTTGGGTTCTGTTGAACAGTGTAATAATAAATTACCTGATAATATACCTACTAGAAACAACAATTTGACTAGAAACAACGATTCGACTAGAAACAACAATTCGACTAGAAACAACGATTCGATTAGAAACAACAATTCGACTAGAAACAACAATTCAATTGGACACAACAATTTTAATAATACAAATAAAAATATGTTTAATAATTTATTAGAAAATAACAACAACAATAATTTAAATCGATTGAACTTTACAAAAAGTTTAAATTGTAACTCTAATTTAAAAAACATGACTTTAAACCCATTAACTTCGTTAACCCCTTTAAACAAAAATTGTATAAATTTTTCTAACTCGTTTACTAGTGGTATTAAGAATAATAATAGTTTTATGCATATGTATAATCCTAATGAAAGGATTACTACTAATATAAATACAAATCAAAGTATTAACAACCGCACAAATGTAGTTGAAAATGGAGATATGAAAAGAGAAAACATAATTAATAATGGTTTTACTTATCCCTTAACACATAATATATATAATATGAATAATAAAAGAAATATAAACAATAATATAAACAATAATATAAACAATAATAATTTTGTTGAAATATTGTCTAAAGCTAGCATTAACAATAACAGCCCTAACAGCCACAACATCCATAACAGCCACAACATCCATAACAACCACAACATCCACAATAGCCATAATATGAGTAATGGTTATAGAAAATTAGAAAAAAATAATTATTTGAATAGTAATACCTTTAATATGATGAATCGAATGAACAGTAGTGAGAGTATGAATAATTTTCTGTCGAATGGTAATGGAAATGTACCTTATCATGACTATCAGAATATGAATAACCAACAGAATATACCATTTATGAATCCAATACATAGCAGCATAAGATCAAGAAGTCCTAGTGTAGGTTCCGCAGATGAAATTAGTACATATGTTATGGAATGTGTTGGAGACGATAATAATATGTTTAGTGATGCTAGTTCATCTAATGGGTTAGGTAGTCATAAGATTGGACAAATGGGTAGCAACTATTCCTTTAATCGATTAATGTCTAACTTTAATAATGAATAGTTTGATTTAGAATACTGTTGAGCTTATACTGACACTGATGTAAAAAGAAATACGTGAATAAAAGTTTGATAAAAAAAAAAAACTCATATTTTTAATAAAAAAAGAAAGTAGAAAAAAAAGGCATGAAAGCAGTATGAAGAAAAAGTATAAAAACTGTAGAAAGATTTAAAAAGAATGTTACAAAATTTTCAATATTAAAGTGTTTTCAACATTTTTAATGATATATTTATAAAAAAAAAAAAAAAAAAAAAATGATAGATAAATATATAATTATATGTTTTTTATCGAAAATGGGTGTATGTTATAAAAATTACAATTGTGACCTAACATTTTGTTAACATTATTAACATTTTTTTTTTTTTTTTTTTTGTTATTTAATATTTATGTATTTTTAATAGTTATACATATGTATACATATATATATAATTACATTATGTTACCTAATTTTTATCCTTTTTTAAAAACATTTTTTCCGCATATATGTTGCATATAATTTGTTGTTGCTTTCCGCATTTTTTTTTTTTTTTTTTTTTTTTTTTTTTTTTTTTTTTTTTTTTTTTTTTTTTTTTTTTTCAACATTTTTAAAAAACATATGTGGTATTTTATACATACTTTCCAATTATTTATAAGATGAAATAACATAATATGCAACATTTTGAGTAAATAAATACAATTTTAGGCGTGTTTTTTTTTTTTTTTTATTTTACTATTTTAGCAATTTTCTGATCTTGCTTTTAAAACTTATAACTCTCTTTTGCTTTTTTGATTTTTTGCCTTTTTGATTTTTTGCTTTTTTGATTTTTTTGCTTTTTTATAAAACTTAGCATGGTACTTAAGTTTATTTTTGTTCTAATAAATATTAGTAACTTATTAAATAAATAAACAGATAAAAATTGTAAAGTTAACTGGTAGGTAATAAAAAATCAAAGTTAATTGTTTTACAAAAAAAAAAAAAAAAAAAAATAAATAAATAAATAATAATAATAATAAAATGATAAGTTTTTATTTAAGTAATAACAACTATTTTAAAATTGTGCAATTAAAATGATGAGCTACCTTTAATAAAAAAAATTATAAAACATAAAATGTACTGCGCGTATTAAAATTAGTATATATATATATATATATATATACATATATTGCGCACTATTTGTATATTACCGGCTCAAGGAATTTTTTAAAGGGGAGCTAATAGTACATTTGAAAAAGGAAAAGTTGACCAAAAAAAAAAAAAAATTATTATTATTTATTTTTATTTATGTAATTTTATTGATTATATTATTTACTTAAACATAGTTTTTGTTAATTGGGTTTTATTTTTTTAAATATAGCTCAATTATGTTTGTTTTTACACAAAGCTTATATATTAATCTAATTTACTTTTATTAGTATATTATTAATTATTTATTGAAGGCAAATATCATTTTCATAATAATTGATGAATATGAATTTTTTTTTATATAAATTTATACTATTTATTACTTGCATTGCAAGTTTCCAATGTATTAAAAGGAGTAAACCGGGTATTAAATTTTTTTATTAAATATATATATTTTTTTATAATTTTTTTTTTGAAAAAATATTGTGTGTATAATATATACTCATTTTTGCTAATATAGTATATATATTAAAAAATATTGCGTGTATAATATATACTCATTTTTGCTAATATAGTATATATAGTATATATATTAAAAAATATTGCGTGTATAATATATACTCATTTTAGTATATATAGTATATATATTAAAAAATATTGCGTGTATAATATATACTATATTAGGAAAAATGTTAAATAAAAAAAAAAAAAAATGATAAATAAATTAATAGAAAAATCGAAAAATTAATAATTGTTCAAAATTAGTAAAAAATTAAAAATTTAACAAATAAACTATTTAGAATTTTTATTAATATGCATGCATGTATAAAGATGTTATATAGCTCTAAAAAAAAGGCTCTATATAAAAATTGTATATATAAAAGAAATTATTAATTTTTTTATATAAAAAATTAAATAGTTATTTGTTCTACAATTTTAAATTAATACCATAAAAAAAAAAAAAAAAATTTGTATATATATATATGTATATATATTTTTTTTTTGCATCTGTGTATATTAAATATTATTGTCAATACTTCTCATATTATATTACCCATTGTGCACTTTGTGCTCTTTTCTTTAACACAATTTTTTTCTATTTAAAAAAAAAAAAATAAATAAATAAATAAGATAAAATGAAGTTATTATTTTTGATTGCTCTAGTCACTTTTTTCTTCTTAGGATTACTTAAAGCTGATAATGAAGGATTAAATAATAAATCAAAGAAAACGAAAAAACTAATAACATTTGAGAATAGAGACTTATTTATAAAACATGTTAATCCTAATTGTGAAAAACATTTGTCAATTGAGATGTATTTTAAAAGTACCTGCCCGTATTGTACGAAAGTACTTACAATATTAAATCGCCTCAATAAATATGTTGAATTAATTTATATTAGTGAAATTAAAAAAGATGGAGATAAAAAAAAAACGGAAGTGCAAAAGCCTATTACTGTTGTTTTAAAAAATATAACAGAATCAGATTGTAATGAAAGAACTGAATACTATTATGAACTGAGGAATAGAGCAGAAAAAGTCCAAGTCCCCGCAATATCGCTTGGGGATTCTATATTATATGAATCAGACGAAATATTATTTTTCTTTAAACATATAATTGTAGAATATAGAAAAAAAATTAAAAAATATAGAGAGAAAACCGATGGAGAGCAAATAGATGGAGAGCAAATAGATGGAGAGCAAATAGATGGAGAGCAAATAGATGGAGAGCAAATAGATGGAGAGAAAATAGATGGAGAGAAAATAGATGGGGAGAAAATAGATGGAGAGAAAATAGATGGAGAGAAAATAGATGGGGAGAAAATAGATGGAGAGAAAATAGATGGGGAGAAAACAGATGGGGAGAAAATATATGGAGAGAAAATAGATGGGGAGAAAATAGATGGAGAGAAAATAGATGGAGAGAAGAAAGATGAACATGAAAAAAAAGAGCATAAAAAAGATGAAGATAAAAAAGATGAACATAAAAAAAATAATGAAAATATAAAAAGTAACGAAAAAATAAAAAATAATAAAGATGTAAATAATAATGAAGATATACAAAATAATAAAGAATAAAAATTGACGTATTAAGGGCAATTTTATGAAAAAAAAAAAAAAAAATATATAAAAATTATAAAAATATAAACATATAAAGGATTAAAAATATAAATAGCATATAAATATTTAAGATAATTTTAGTCAAGTATAAAATTAAATAAATAAATAAGTAAATAAATAAATAAATAAACAAAGTTGTTTAAAAAATACAATTGTGCATAGGCACATTGGATATATTCATATATATACATGTATATATGCGCTTACGACCATCGAATGAATTTTTTAGTTGTATAAGAACACATTTGAGTATTGTGTTGATTCGTACATGACAAAGTTTTGCATGTATAATTAATTTAAAGTTAGAGGTATAAATTATACATGTATTTATTTATTTGGGAGAATTAGCTAAGATAATATTAATAAATTTTTTTTTTAATTTTAATTATTTAAAAATAAAATTAATACATAACAAGTTTTTTTTTTAGTAATGACTATAATTAAAAAATTGTGACATTATATTATATTTTTTTTTTTTTATAAATTAAATATATTTTACACATATAAACGCATTGTTATTATGTACATATTCCATATATTTTAAAATTAAATAGTATTTATTTTTTGTGTGTTGTCTTAATATATTTTTGTAACTATAAGCAATTTGTAAGCGTATACAATTGCTTTCTCTTCTTTTTTTTTTTTTTACTTTTTTTAGAAATATATATTTTTATGTCTTTTAATTAAACAATTTAGCTTTTTTCTTTACTTTGGCTCATTTTTTTTTAACCATTTCTACAAAAAAATTAAATAAAATTAAATAAAAAAAAAAAGTAACATAATAAAAGTAACCTTGCGTAAATGAAGTCAACAATTGTTGCAAGGAACATATATAACTTTTGTTCTATTTGTTATATTTGTAATTTTTTTTTTTTTTTTTTTTAATTTCATTCATTTGTGTATATTTGCGTTTGTACAGAGCTGTGAATCATAATATTTTAAAAAAAGTGATATATAAAAATTTTACTAAAAAAAGAAAAAAACAGTACAGTTTTAATAATAAAAAAAAAATGAAACAAAAAACAGCGTAACTAGATAATAATAAACGCATTTATTGAGTAAAACAAAAATAAGTAACACAAAAAAAAAAAAAAATAGAAATAACAATGAATATAATAAATGAGACAAATAAATAAAAATAAACAAAAATAGGGCCAAAAATAGGGCCAAAAATAGGGCCAAAAATAGGGCCAAAAATAGGGCCAAAAATAGAGCCTAAAATAGGGCCAAAAATAGAGCCTAAAATAAGGCCAAAAATATGGCCAAAAATATGGCAAAAAATAGGGCCAAAAATAGGGCCTACAATAAGGCCAAAAATATGGCCAAAAATATGGCCAAAAATATGGCCAAAAATACGGCTCCAACATAAATAGCAATTTTCACCATCCATATTTATCACTTGTTGTTCTTCTTTTATTGTTATTCATTTTTTGTAAAATTTCATATTCCTTTTCAACTGCTTCTTTAGCTAGCCAATTAATTTGATGTTTACGTTTTTGATTTTTCCCATGAATAATTACTTTGTCAAAAGTATTATTAGTTGGATTATACACTTTTGTTTTTATATTATATTTATTATTTTGTTGGTTTTCTTGCTTATCTAATACTGTTAAATTTGGTTTCCAATCATTTAACATTTCTTTTTGTTTTATTACAGGTATATTTGATAAATCAAAATTCATTTCTTTATTTTTTGAAAAACCGAAGTTGTTATTATGTAAAGAATTAAAATTTTTATTTATATTAGCGTTTTTATTCATACTATAATCATGCTCGTGTATTGTTTTATTTGTATAAGCACCTCCAGTACTGTATGTATTTATGTTAGTATTGTATGCATTGTTAGTATTGTATGCACTGTTTGTATTATATCCTTTACTAACATCGTAGTTATAATAATTAATTACATTATTATTATTTATGTTATAATTTAAACTATTTAAATAGTTTATATTTTGGTTTACCATTTGTTGACTTTGTGTATATTTTATGTCCATACTATTAAAAAATGTTTTATTATTATATGTGTTATTATATATGTTTTGTATATTGTTAGTAACATAACTTTTATCATTAATTTTATTTACACTTATATTTTTTTTTTTTTCATTTTTATTTATATTTAATAATCTATTATCTACACAAGAGTCACTCGATAGGGTATCTTCTTTTTGGGATGATTGATTGTTTATTTGATTATTAGAACAAGTTTGATTTTTTTTTTCTTTATTACTGATATTAATAACTTTGTTTTCATTAATGTTGTTTGTGTCATCGTTACTTATATGTGCACTTTCAGCACAGTTGTTTTTATTTTTTACATTTTGACCAATTCTATTATTTTGTTCCTTTGTATTCTCATATTTATTATCACGTTGAAATGTGCATTCATTTATGAAATTTTTTACAGAAGTTTTTTCACAAGTTTTGCCATATTTTTTTTCAAGCTGTTCTTGTTTTGGCTGTTCTTGTTTTGGCTGCTCATGTGGTATTGGCTGCTCTTGTGGTATTGGCTGCTCTTGTGGTATTGGCTGCTCTTGTGGTTTTGGCTGCTCTTGTGGTATTGGCTGCTCTTGTGGTATTGGCTGCTCTTGTGGTTTTGGTCGTTCCTGTCGCTTTGGTTGTTCTTCGTTTACCTCTCCTTCGCTTACCTCTCCTTTGCTTACCTTTCCTTTGCTTACCTCTCCTTTGCTTACCTCTCCTTCGTCATCGCTTGAATAATACAAGCCAAGTACATTTTGTACATTTTGTTTTTTTTTACCATTATTAATTTTTTCTATGAATTTAGATGATTCGCTATGTTTGTCCTGCGTGCTGTCATGTTCACACTCATTAAATTCATCATTGTCACTATCATTTTTTTTTTTTTTTAATTTGTTTATATTTTTATTCATGTTTATATTTTTATGGTATATATTTATTAAGAATTGGTGACAACGTAGTATTAAAAAAAAAAAAAAAAATAAAATAAAAAAAAATAATATATATATATATATATAAATGTTTTATGCTCTTGAGATGGGAAAATGTATACAATATGTACATGTACATATATATATAGGGCTTTGTCAAATGCGTTTTTTTGAAAAAAAAATCCAGTTGTTTTTGTTAATTCGTGGGTTTACTGCTGTTTTTTGCCTCGATTTTTATAATGTCTGTTTTATTATTTTTACAATTGTTTGCATTGATTAACATTTGTTTTTAATTTATATTTACATTCATTTATTTATTGCAAATTTATTTATTGCAATTTTATATGTTTATATTTATTTGGAGTCAATGCATTAAATAAAAATGTGCTTAAAGTTTTTTTTTTTTTTTTTTCTCTCTATTTATATATTTTTTATTTATAAAAAATGTAATGCATATTTTATAAAAAAAAGGAATCTTCAAAAATTGTTTTTTGTTAATCCTTACATAATAAATAGTTTTAAAAAAAATGATAAACAAATAACACAATTGTTATATGATAAAAAAAAATATTACAAACTCAGTTTATTACCAAATGACACATTTAATAAAAATGTAAAAAATATATATATTTTTTATAAAAAAAAAAAAAATCAACATGTAATTAGTCAGGATAGGGTAAAATGTTTTTTTTCAAGTAGCGGTGGATATGGGTATGTAGGTGAGTTTTTATATAAAAATGTAAAACTTTGTGAAGATAAAAAACAAAACAAATTAAAAAAAAAAAATAACATATTGAGTAGAAACATATTTTTATGTAGTAAACAATTTTGGAAAGGTAGACAAGCTTTGCAATACAATTACCGCTTACATAATAAATTATTTTTATCCGTTTTTGATAATATATTTAACGAAAATTTTAATGAAAATGATAGAATAACAAAAAATGAATTAGTTTCCATTTTAGCTTGTATTTGTACAAATATTGTTATAAATTATTTAAAACTGAAAGCAGAAAAAAAAGTCGAGGATTTTGATTATACTTTTGATTATAGTGTTATGAACATTTTAAGTTTAATAAATTTTGAATATGATGTTAATAAAGAAATTAAAAAAAAAAAAGTGAAAGAAAAAAAACATAAGTATAAAAACAGTGATAAAAAAATGAATAAACAACAAGTTATGATAGGTAACAATAGTCATAGTAATAGTCATAGTAATAGTCATAGTCATAGTAATAGTAATAGTCATAGTAATAGTAATAGTAATAGTCATAGTAATAGTAATAGTTATAATAATAGTAATAGCGATGTGTGTACTAAAAATAGTAAAGATAAAAATATATTGCCTAAACTTAATTATAAAGAATATAATACAAAAAATGATGAAGGTTTGTATGAAATTGAAGAAACAAAAAATGAAATAGATATAAATATTAATAATAAAAATAGTAAAGAAGAGAATGATAAATTAAATGAGTATATAAGAAAATTAGAATATAATGAAATGAATATAAATGAAATAAATTTATATATAGATTTGTTTTTTGGTAAAAATACATATAATAATATATTTATTAAAAATAATATAGATATACATAGAATTTATGATACTTTAAATAATACATTGTTAGATAATTGTAATGAAGAAAAAAATGTTATGGAATTAAAAAAGTTTGTACAAAAAGAAGAAAGTAATTTACAAAAAAAAAAAATTAATGTTAGAAATGCAAACTGTTTTGAAGATTATATGCATAATTATAATACATTAGAAGAAAAAAAAATTTTGATGGAAGTGGAAAATATTTTATATGACGGGAAAGGACATATAAGTGATTTTAAAAATATGAGTAAGACCAAAAAAAAAAAAAAAAAATATGACAGTAGTGGTGACAGTAGTGGTGACAGTAGTGGTGATAGTGGTGGTGATAGTGGTGGTGATAGTGGTGGTGATAGTGGTGGTGATAGTGGTGGTGATAGTGGTGGTGATAGTGGTGGTGATAGTGGTGGTAACAGTGGTGGTGATAGTGGTGGTAATAGTAGTGGTAATAATAGTGGTAATAGTAGTGGTAATAATAGTGGTAATAGTAGTGGTAATAATAGTGGTAATAGTAGTGGTAATAATAGTGGTAATAGTAGTGGTAATAATAGTGGTTACAGTGGTGGTGACAGTGGCAATAATGAAAGTAATGGTAAGAAGAAAGGCCAACATAGTGGTAAAAAGAACGATGATAATTTAAATGCTTTTTCTAACGTGTTAATTACATATAATGAAAACTGTAATAAAAATGGAGATAATAAAAAAGAAAAAAAAAATAAAAAAGATAAAATAATCTTAATAGAGTTTGTTTATGATGATAAGTACAAATGTGAGTTTAGAACAGACGTGGGTGTAATTTGTTACGACAAAATAGAATCTAATTTTATAAATTTAAAAAAAAAAAAAAAAAAAAAAAATAATAATAATAATAATAATAATAATAATAATAATAAAATAAATCAGTTGGACGTTCATAATTCTGATAATAATAAAAAAAAAGACATTTCTGTCGATAATGTTTTATCATTGTATAATAAGAATATAGAAGATATTTCGAAAGAAATAAATTATGATGCATTAAATTTGTTACCATATAAAAAGAGATTTTTAAAAAAACAATTCATTGCGAGTAAAATAAATAAAAACGTAATTGACAATAATTTAAAAGATACAAATTTAATAAAAAAAATGTTATATACTTTTTTATATTTATGGGGAGATGATTTGCATTTCTATGAATTAAACAAATTGAAATGGAAAAAGTTAAAGAAAAAAAAAGAAATAAAAATGGATGTCCTGAACGAACAAAAAAAACAGTATAATTTTTTTTATAATTTTAATAATAACAACAATAATAATAGTAGTAGCAGTATTAGTAGTAGTAGCAGTATTAGTAGTAGTAGCAGTATTAGTAGTAGTAGCAGTATTAGTAGTAGTAGCAGTAATAGTAGTAGTAATAGTAGCAGTAGTATAACATGTAGTGATGACATATTAATAAATAACAATATATATAAGGAAATTCTAAGTTCAGATAAACAAATGATATATAAAAATAATTACAAATTATTTAATAATGATACATTTTTAAAAAATGATTATATTTCATTTAATTTAGGATTGTATATAAATAACAAAAATAAAATTATTAATTATGAAAGTTTAATCAACAAATTAAAATTGTTTAATTGTACGTTAAGTGATAATATATTATATTATTTAAAAAAAAAAAAAAAATATATAGATTTTTTAACGTTTAATGAATTTATAAAAATGTACATATATAATGAAAAAGATGAATTTGTAAATATGACAAATATATTAAAAAAATGTAAATTTGAAAGTAGATATCATTCGATATATTACAATCTTAATAATAGTAATTTAAAAAAAATAAAAAAAAAAAAAAAAAATTTCAGACTATTTTATTCTTACGATTACACACTAGATAAGGAAAAAAACTGCTATTTAGCTGGTAAAAAGCGTAACTATATTATATTTGGTGATGGATCTGGTGATGGATCTGGTGATGGATCTGGTGATGGATCTGGTGATGGATCTGGTGATAGATTTGGTGATAGATTTGGTGATGGATTTGGTGATAGATTTGGAGAAAATATTACCAATAGTGTTTTTGACAGTAGTAACAAAAACAACAGTACTAATTATAATTTAAACTCAGTAAAACAAAAAGAAGATTTTATTTATATGGATGACAAAGAGTTACAAAAAAAGAAAAAGATGAATATAGTTAATGAAAGAAAGTTAAAAAAAAAAGGGGAAAAAAAAAAAAAAAATTTGCCTGATGGTCATAATCACAATTATAATTATGAAGAATTGTTACAACATGAAGATAAAGAAATAGATAAAAAAATAGATCAAGAATTATTATATTTTGATAAAATTGATACTATTATTGAGTCACAAATAGAAACAAATGAAACTTGTAAGAACTATGTGCATAATAATTCATATAATAATTTAAAAACAGCAAATAATGGTCATAATTTAAACAAAGCAAATAATGGTCATAATTTAAAAACAGCAAATAATGGTCATAATTTAAACAAAGCAAATAATGGTCATAATTTAAAAAAGAAGAAGAAGACGGTGGTAAGAGTAGGGATAGATAAATTAAATATGAAACAAACCGAATTAAACAAATTAATTAATAAAAATAAATATTTTGCAAAAATGATAGAAAAGCAAAATAAAACAAATAAAATGTTAACATTCGATACTCTAGATGAAAATGTGAAAAATAATATTAATATTGTAAATTATAATAATGCTTATAGTTATTTAAAAAATGAAAATTTATCATTTGACACTGATGGGATAAGTACATGCGATACTGATGGGATAAGTACATACGATACTGATGGGATAAGTACATGCGATACTGATGGGATAAGTACATGCGACATTACTTCTGATGCCTTACCAATTAATTTAGAAAATACAAAAAAAGATAATTCTATTAACAATGATCATGATAATAATGAAGCTATGAACGAAATAGAAGAAAAGATGATTGAAAAAACGATTAAACTGATGTTAGAGAAAACTAAACAAAACAATAGTGGAGAATATATATATGAAGAAGATGAAGCAAATACATACGAAGGAGATGAAAAAAAAAGGAGTAAAAAAAATGATCATGAGTTTAAAAAAAAAAATGGTAAGAATGAAAAGGAAGATTATGAAATAAGCCAATTTTTTAACGACATGAACATAAAAATTAAATTAAGCAAAGATACTTGTGTAGGTTGTGGTATTACATTCCAATCAACTGACGCAAATAAATTTGGTTTTATTAAAAAACATTTATATGAACAGTTAATAATTAAAGAAGAAGACATAGAAAAAAATAACATATTGTGTGATATTTATAATGATAGTTATACGAACACAAATAAAACAGAAACCAATGAGAATAAAAATGTGATTAGTAACATGCAGCATAGTAACATACAGCATAGTAACATACAGCATAGTAATATGCAGCATAGTAATATGCAGCATAGTGAAATATATGACGTAGTGAGTGCATATGAAGAAAATTCAAATGATTCAAACGATTCTAACGATTCTAACGATTTAGATATAGATACAAAGATGTTGGAGCAGAAACAATCAAACAAGAACTTAACATATATATGTGAAAGATGTTTTAATTTAAAATATAAAAACAAAATAAACAAAAGATTTATTGTAAATTATGTGAATAATCATGAAATAAGTGCTCAAGATTTTGAAAAATATGTTATTAATATTTTTAAAAAAAGAAGTTGTATTATATATATAGTTGATATAGTAGATTTATATGTATATTCTAATTTAAAAAAAATATTTGAAGTTTATAGAAAATTACATCCAGATAAAAGGAAAGTTGAAGGTTTTTATTTTTGTATAAATAAAATGGACTTATTAGGAAACTATAAAGAATATACTGTTAAAAATTATATATATAATTATTTAAGAAGTCATAAAATAAATATAATATTTAATAATATTTTTTTAGTTAGTGCTAAAACAGGTTATAATGTGAAAAAAATGATTTATACTGTTTATATGAAAAGTATAAATTATTTTAATAAAAAAAAAAAAATAAATAAAAACAGAAGTTTGATAGATGGTAAAAATAATGATATAAGTAGTGAGGAAGATAAATCAATTTTCGATTCATCTGATCAAGACAATAATTACAATGAAAATGTTTTAAAAAACGATCAACTTTTTAATATTTTCGAAAATAGAGAACAAAATAGTTATATAAATTTTGAAAACGATAAGGATTGGAATGGATTTAAAGAAGAAATTATTAACGATGAAGAGATGGATATTACAAGTAATGATATAAATAATGAAAAAAAAAAAAAAAAAAAATTAATAAAAAAAATAAATATTTATATTGTTGGTAATGCAAATAGTGGTAAATCATGTTTAATAAATTGTATACTAAACGAGGTTAAAAGGGAGAAAAGGAAAAGCGGAAAAGGTGATGAATATGTGAGTGAAGGAAATAATACGATTGAGGGGAACGACACAAACAACATTTTAATTAGTAGTAGCATAATCCCAGGATGTACATTAAAAAATATAAAAATACAATTAAATAATAAATTAACAATTAATGATACACCAGGTATTATTTCAAAAAACTCAATTTTATCTCATCTGAATTATGATGAAATGAAATATGTAGTATGTACAAAATTAAAAAAAAAAATTCCATCTATGTATATAAATAAAGATGATTATATATTTATAGGAGGTTTAGTATACATACAAATTTTAAACATTAGTAATTTATATGCAAATATTTCCTTTTTTTTATCTGATAAAATAAAAATTATAAAAAGAAGAAAATTAAAAAAAGATGCTTTTGTTTTTTTAAAAGAAAAAATAAATAATGGTTTCCTTTATCCACCTCATTCTATTGATAGATTAAAAGAAATAAATTGTGAATTTAAAGAATGTTATTTTAATATTCAAAACAATGTTATTAATATAAATAATTCGAGTTATGATATACATATACAAGGATTAGGATTTATAACATTTTATTCATTTAAAAATATAGAATTAAATTTATATACTTTTAAAAGTGTTGATGTTGTGGGTAGGCCATCATTAGTACCATATCATAAAAAATATGGTATGCTTAATTTTAAAAATAGATGGGAGTAGTGAAGTTTTTTGTGCGGTAACTGGTTAAAAAAAGTGGCCCACAAGAAAAAAAAAAAAAAAAAAAAAAAAAAAAAAATCGGGAAAAGAAACGCACATACGTACGTAAAAACGTATATAGTAAGATTAAATAAAACGACAAGACACTGTGGCTTTTTTTTATTTGCAACAATTTTGCTAACAATTATTAAGTGCATTACTGCATTTTTATTATGTCAACTTTGTGCTTATACACATATACACATGCATATGTACCTATGTGTGTTAATTTGTTTACTGTGTTTTACTTACTCATTTTTCAGCTGTTTAATTTGGTATTTGCCTCCTGTATATTTTTTAAATAGTTTGACTATGTATGTAATATATATATATATATATATTACTTTTTAATTGTTTTTTAAAAGTTTTGTCAGATTTACATCTTCATGTATGTGTTCATAAAAAGTACATACTTTATTTATACTATAAATCGTTTATAAATTAATAAAACAAAGGACGGGCATATAAAATTATGAAAAAATGAAAATTTCAAAAAAAAAAAAAAAAAAAAAAAAAAAATTTACTCGTTTTTAAAAAAAAAAAAAAAAAAAAGGAAAAGTATGAAAAAAAAAAAAAAAAAAAAAAAAAAAAATGAGCATGTATACATATAAAATATGGGGGGAATAAAAAAAAAAAAAAAAGAACAATTAAAAATTGTAATGGAGAACACATATGTATTCACAATTGTTCTTAAAAAAGTAATAAAAGGATACATGAATGAAATAAGTGTGAATGTTAACATAAATTTGAGCCAAGATTTAAAAACTTAAAAAAAAAAAAAAAAAAAAAAAAAAAACATTCACACTTTATCAACTTTTTTTTTTTTTAACTTCTTATGTATGTACATACATATATATATATATATATATATATACATACGTATATATATTGCATGTAAACATAAACAGATGGTCTCGTTTATGATAGTGCCATATTTTTCATAAGGTATAACTCTCGATAGCTGGGATTATTTTTCATAAGATCATCATGTTTTCCTACATATATATTTGGGCCAGCAAAATAAATAATTTTATCCATATTTTTCATATTTTCCAATAAATGCGTAATAATAATTGTTGTTTTTCCTAAGCATAAATTATATAAAGCTTTTTCGATTGCTTTTTTGTTTTCGTTATCCAAATTACTTGCATGTTCATCTAAAATAATAATTTTTGAATTTTTTAAAAAACATCTAGCTATACATATTCTTTGTTTTTCTCCAATAGATAATTTTGCTCCTCTTTCACCAACAATAGTATTATATTTATTTTCCATTTTTAAAATTTTTTTATGCAATTCTGATTTAATTGCTGCATTGACTACATCTTTATATGTACAATTAATATTACCATACATAATATTGTATAAAATTGTATTATTAAACAGTATAGTATCTTGAGGTACTACACTTATATGTTTTCTTAATGTATATAAATTAATGCTATTAATATTTTTATTATCAATATAAATATTACCACTATTTATTTCGTAAAATTTTAGTAATATTTTTATTAAGCTGCTTTTTCCTAATCCACTTTTACCTACTACACCCACTTTCTCTCCATCCAAAATGGAGCACGTAAAATTTTGAAAAATATAATTATGGTGTCCAGTTTGGTCACTCTTTTTATCAGTTATATTGTCACTCTTTTTATCAGTTATATTGTCACTTTTTTTATCAGTTATATTGTCACTTTTTTTATCAGTTATATTGTCAGTTATATTGTCAGTTATATTGTCAGTTGAAGTACGTGAGTTGCTGCTGACCATGTTTGATGTGTCTGACTTGTTGCAATATTGGTCATATATTTTATTGTTCTTATTTACAAACAGTTTTGTTTTTAAGTTTGCAAAAAAAGAATAAATAATGTAAGAAATAGTTTTTGCCTGTTTCGAGTTAGCCTTAACGGTATCTTTATTGATGGAGGACTTATGTTTAAATTTGTGTTCGTTAGTGTTTTTTTTTACATTTTCAATGTGGGTATTAATATATCCATTTTTGAAGGAGTTTGAATCACTATTTTCATGTATTGCAGGGTATTTAAAATATACTTGATCAAATTTAATAGAGCCAGTGTTAAGTTTCCATTTATTACCATATTCAATAGATTTAATTTTTTTAACTAAAATTTTGATCATACAATCTATATCTACAAGACTTAGTTTTGTTTCTCTATATATAGTACCAAACATATTTAATGGCATAGCTAATTGGAATAATAAAGTATTAACTAGAATAAGGTAGCTAAATGGGAAAATATTATTTTCTATATTTATATAAGTTAAATATAAACATAAAAATAAATTAAAATTAAATATAATTTGTTGACCAACATTTAAAAAAGATAAAGATTGTTGTACTTTTACTGCTTCTTTTTCATATTTTTTTTGTTCTTTTAAAAATTTATTTAATTCATGCATTTCATTTGTATAATATTTGACTTGTTCAACATTTTGAATTGAATCAAGAAAAATATTAAATGCATTTTGTTCTGATTTATTCATATTTTTTCTTATAATAGTTCTTCTTTTTGTTACTAAAGTAGTAAATAAAATGTATAACATCATGTTAAAACAAGTAACAAGTGAAACAGAGTAATGTATTTTATATGTTAGTATAAATAAATATAAAATAAATTCAATTGTTATTGGAATAATTTGAAAAACTAATACATTTAATAAATTGGTAATACTTTTACATCCTCTACTGAATATAATAGATAATTCTCCATTTTTTTTAGATAATATATAACTTAATTTTAAATTATGTATTTTATAAAAAAATATTTTACTAACAAAAGTTGATATACTTTGACTTATTTTATTAAAAACACTGTTTCTTAATTCATTCATACTTGAAGATAAAATACGAGAAAATATATAAGCTGTTAAAAGGGTAACACTCGTATTATTATTTTTAAAAGTAACATCTAAGGCATCAATACTGCTATTTAATAATCTATTATTTAAGTTTACATTTTCAATAAAGGATGATAATAATATAGGAGTATATAAAACTGCTATTTTAGAACATAACAAACAAAAAAAAGAAAAAAATATTTTTGTTTTTAATTCTTTATTTTTTAATATAAATATTTTAAATACATAAACTAATATTGTTATGTTCTTATTTATTTTGCTATTTTTATTTTCAAAAATTGTTTCCAGTTGGTTTAAAATTTGATCCATTTCTTTAGCTTTAACATGATCGAGTTCGCTTGCACTTGAACCATTACTGTCGTTGTTGTTGCCACTGTTGTTGCCATTGTTGTTGCCATTGTTGTTGCCACTATTGGTGTTACTACTACTATCAACAGTACTACTATTACTATCAACAGTACTACTATTACTATCAACAGTTTTACTACTACTTTTAACAGTACTACTACTACCACTATGTTTTACCTTTATTGTGTCAACACTTACTGTTTCATTAAGATTTATACCGTTGTTGCTAGTACGGCTAGCTCTGCTAGTATTTCCACTATTAATCTCGTTTTTTCTATAGCTTTTGCTTTCTGTTGAAATTTTTTTTCCTATACTGTTTTGTTCATCACTCTCTTTATTTTTATCAATGCCACTCTCTTTATTTTTATCGATAACACTTTCTTTATTTTTATCGATACCATTCTCTTTATTTTTATCGATGTCATTTTTTATAATGGTACCAAACAAATTTCGAAACGTAAATAAGTACTTATTAGTTGATAATAATATTTTACAAAAATGAACTCTTGAAAAATTTATTTTATTTGATGCAACATATGTATTATATAGTTTGTTTGAATAATACTTCGTTTTGTTATTATCATTGGTCCAGTTATAGTTAACCCTATCACTATTATTGTTGTCACTATTATTGTTGTCACTATTTTTATTATCTCTTATATGTATAACCCGATTGTCGTTATTTTTGTTATTATCAGTTTGGCACTTATATCGGGAGTAACCTATAAAATAATCCAGCGCTTGGTGATTGTGTTGATATGCACGAAGTATTTTGGTTTTACTATCATAGGGGGCAGTTATAAAAAACTGTTTTTGTTTAATAACACTATTTAAATTATCATAGTATTTTGTTTTATTTGTTGTAAAGCATGTATGAGAAACAAAAAGAATATTACAATAGTTCGCGAAAAAATAATCTCGTTTGATTTTCTTATTAAGTGGATTAATAAATGTGATCAAAATGTGACTTAATATTATTTTATAATTTCTATTAGTATTTTCGCACGTTACAAGAAAAGTTTTATTTAAAGTTGTTGCATATTTATAAGAAAAAAGGCTGAGTGAACTTGAATTTGTTTTTAAACAATTATAATTTGGCATATTTCAAAATAACTTTTTTTTTTTTTTTTTGCTTATAATAGTATGTTGTCTTGGTATATACATATATGTTTCTATATGTAAATATAAAATGAGCTTTAATCTATATAAGTGCGTGCATATAGGCATGTGTATATATATATATATGTATACATGAGCACATATGCATAGACGCGTAAATCAAAAGATGTTAAAAATAAGTAATTTAACGGTTACAAAAAAAAAAAAAAAAAAAAAAAAATAGACAAACACAGAAATCATTTTAATAACTTTTCATGTAACTTTTTCATAGTGGCGATTTTGTTTTTTTAAGTAATTAAACAAATGGAAAGTTTACAAATAAAATAAAAAAATTGAAACATGGAGATGAACAAAATAATGATATTAAAAAAAAAAAAAAAAAAAGGGCATTTAAATAGTCATTCGCGATAGTTCTATGTTTATGCTTGTGTTTGCCTTTATGCTTGCTGTTATGTTTGTTTTTGTTTGTTTTTGTTCGTTTTTCCCTGTTTTTGTTTTTTTTTGTTCGTTTTTGCTTGTTTTTATAATTGTTTTTATGTTTGTTTTTATGCTTGCATTTTTGTTTGCATTCGTGTCCGCGTTTGTGTTAAGGGTTGTGTTAACGTTTGTTCTAACTTTTGTTTTTTAAATTTAGTTTTTCTTTCTGTTTCTTTTTCAATTTTTTTACTAGCTTGTATAAGTGATAGTAGAAGCATGATGAATAAATAACTTGATGCATTATAATACATTAAAAAAATGAAAAAAAAATACAAAAAGAAAATATAGCGTATTAATCGTCTTTTATGTATAAAAATAAAAATAAAACGAAATTTACATCATTGTATTCATTGGGAAATTATATATAATGATATGAAGCATTACAAAAAAAAATAAAAAAAAATTGTTACGTTTTTCTACAATTAATAAATTATATATAAAATAGGTTAATGGGGTAGCAAATATTGTTTAATAAATGTTTTAGAGGAAAAATATATGTATACATAAGTATATATATTTTTATAAAAATAATAAAACATAAGACTAATGAAAAAAAGAAAAAA